>JAQZBX010004305.1:0-60904 GCA_029593785.1 Cabassous unicinctus | reverse complement strand
TTGGGTGTCCCAGAAGAAGAGAAGGGAAAAGGGGAGGAAGGAATATTTGAAGAAATAATGGTAGAAAATTTCACAACCCTATTGAAGGGCTTAGATATCTATGCCCAAGAAGCACAACGTACTCCCATCCAAATAAATCTGAATAGACCAACTCTGAGACATATACTAATCAGAATGTCAAATGCCAAAGACAAAGAGAATTCTGAGAGCGCAAGAGAAAAGCAATGCATAACATATAAGGGATACCCAATAAGATTAAGTGCCCATTTCTCATCAGAAACTATGGAGGCAAGAAGACAGCAGTATGCTATATTTAATATATTGCAAGAGAAACACTTCCAGCCAAGAATCTTATATCAAGCAAGATTGTCTTTCAAAAATGAGGGCAAGTTTATAATATTCACAAATAAACAGAAACTGAGAGAGTTTGTAAACAAGAGACCAGCTTTTCAGGAAATACTAAAGGGTGTGCTACAGGCTGAAGAGAAAAGATAGTAGAGAGAGGCTTGGAAGAGATCTAGAAGTGAAGATTATATCAGTAAAAGGGAAAAAAGAATCAAAAGAGTGGTGAAAATAAAATATGACACATAAAACCCAAAAATTTTGGAATAAACTTAACGAACGATGTAAAGCACTTATATTCAGAAAACTGCAATTCATTGTTAAAAGAAATTTAAAAAAGAACTAAATAATTGGAAGAAAATTCTATGCTTACAGATAGGAAGACTAAATATCATTAAGATGTCAATTCTACTCAAATTGATATACAGATTCAATGCAATCCTAAGAATTCCACCAGCATTTTTTAAATAAGTTGAAAACATGATTATCAAATTTATTTGGAAGGGTAAGGTGTCCTGAATAGCCAGAAACATCTTAGAAAGGAAAAGCAAAGTAGGAGGACACTCACATCCAGACTTTAAATCATACTACCTAGGTACAGTGGTAAAAACAGTATGGTACTGGCATAAAGACACACACAACGATCAATGGAACTGAATTGATGGTTCAGAAACAGACCCTCACATCTATGGTCAAATGATTTTTGACAAGCCTGTCAAACCTACCGAGGTTGGGCAGCACAGTCCATTCCACAAATGGTGCTGAGAGAACTGAATATCCATAGACAAAAGAAGGAAAAAGGTCCCCTATCTCACACCTTATACAAAAATTAACTCAAAATAGATCAAAAACCTAAATATAAAGCAAGAATCATAAAACTTCTAGAAGAAAATGTAGGAATATATCTTCAAGATCTGATAGTAGGTGGTGGATTCTTAAAAGGAGATAAGAGGAAAACAGAGATGGGCTACTAATATTTAATGTATTTAGAAATTTTAATTAACTTTAAAAGTGTGGAAATGTATAGACTTGATGGTAACACATTATAGTGAGTAACAGCTGGTTTATAAATGAGAATGTGGCTGAAAAGGGTAGTCTAGGGATGTAAATGCCAATTGAAAGAAAACTAGAGAATAATCTAGGGACTGACTAACACAGTAAATTGTGAGAATTGTAGTTGATGGTACAGATGCAAGAGTGTCCTTTGTGAGCCAGAGCAGATGTGCATCACTATTGCAGGGTGGTGTGAGTGTGGAGAAGCATGGGAAAAATACACCTGGGGTGACCTATGGACTGTGGTTAACAGTAATAATGTATTATTCATGCATCTATGCCAAAGATATACTGTGTTGATAATGGGGGAGTATAGAAAAAGTGTGCCAAATGTACTCTATGGTCCTGGTAATAGTATGATGATATTATCTCATAATCTGTAACAAATGTTCTGCCACAGTGTGGTGTGTTGATAGAGGGGTATTGTATGGAAATTCTGTACATGTACAGGATTGTTTTGTTAATTTACAACTTCTGTCATAAAAATATATTTAAAAAATAATAATGGGGGGGTTGGGGAGAAATGTAAGATAAGGACTACAGTTAGTAGTAAGAATTTGACAATATTCTTTCATAATTTGTAACAAATGTCTCATAACAATGCAAAATGTTGGTGGTGGGTTGATGTATGGGACCCCTGTATGATGTTATGCATGTTTGCTTTGTAAGTTCACAACTTTCACTATACACTTATAATTTATATATGTTCATGTATAAATGATATAGTAATAATAATAATAATCGGCTGGGATGGGGGGGAATACACCAAATGTAAGATACTTTGGTTAGTAGTAATATTTTTCATCATTCATTTAAAATGTTTCACAACAATACAAGTTATTGGTGGTAGGGTGAGGTGAGGTATGAGAGCCCTATATGATGTTATGTATGTTTGTTTTATAAGTTCACACTATTACTATACACTTATTGTTTATGTATGTTTATGTGTAAGTGATATACTTCAATAAATTTTTAAAAATATATAAAAAAACAAATTGGGCACTTTTGTTAACTAAGCAACTAAAACAATTTTATTAGTAACAACTTTGCTAAGTTATCTGCTTTTTTAGCAGTTGAATTAATTCCATGTGATTTCTTTTAAACATCAAATTCAATTGCAAGATAGTATTGACATTTTAAGACTCAATTTTAGGTTACCTTTCACCATTATCCAATTTGTATCAGGCGAACCCCAATTCTGCTTTACAAGTACCTAGGCATGAGCAGACTAACAAAGTTAAAGCAAGCATAGATTAGAACAGGAAAGAATTTTACAGACTTAGCTTAGCTTAGGGAAAGACTTGACTTTAGAATCACCTAGATGCAAAGTTTCCAGTGTCTGTCCATGGCAGAAACCTTGTGCAGGACCCTCCAGTTTAGTTTCTCCAAGAAAACCCCTGGGCACCTTCTAAATACAAAGCTAAGGGGTCTAGAGAATCCCTGCCCTTGAGGAGACAGGAATTGGGGCTGCATCCCATTAGTTACCTCCTGCAAGGGGTAAAACCCTGCAAGTCTTTTTCACTGGAAGGACTGGAGTGTTACAAGGAAATAGGAGGGAGCTGGGAAAGCGAGGAACCTTTTCATCTTAATTGATGGCAAATGATGAGGTTCCTTATTCGACAGGGGAGAGGTTTAGTAAATGAAGTGCATTTCCTCATCTCTTTAAGAAGACATGCCACGTAGTCTCTGGCCTTCAGATCTGTCTGTCCTCTCCTTCTCTCTTACACAGGTTTAACCGGAATTCAGGGTCCATTCAGAGCCCACACTCGGCCATTTGCATCCATGTGGTATGGCAGGAAAAGATTTAGCCTCTTTCTTTTTAGACCATCAGTAGGCAGATTGTCCCAATTTCTGAGAAGGCGCCCCAGTGGGGAGTCTGCTGGAATGCTGGAAGAGCTGCCCATTATCCGGGGAGGATAAAATACGTTCATGAGTCTGGATGTCTCCCACGGCTAGACCTGACTGAACAGATTGCTCACCGAGCCAGCGTCCTAGAAATCAGTGAGCCCTGCTCACTGTCTCCACATTCCAAGGATTGGGAACCTTTTGTTTCTGGGTGTCTCCAGAGCCTTAGAGGTCTTGGGGGCATCTAGGTCCAGCTCCCAGACCAAACACCCAGGAGGTGCTGACCCTAGGAAAGGTGCTGGCTAGGGATCTTTCTTTTGCCTCCTTTGCAGGTCTTAAGAGTTAACCATGAGCGAGCTCATCTCATGGCGATTCCTAGAGTCCCAGTTATGCAGTTAAACCTGACATTAAAAGGCAATTAATAAGAAGAGACTGATCTACAACTTACAGACAAACAGCCTCAGGGGCGCCCCTGAGACAATCTTAGGGCTGAGAAGAAGCAAAGCCTCAGGGCACTACCGAGGGTGGGACTCCTGCCTCACTAACTAATGCATTCAGTTTCTAAGGCATTCTAAAGCATCTCACAGACCCCAAATGAGGACGTCAGTAGTTGGAAGCTTAAAGGCATTTCTAATTCAAAAGAGTTAACTAGTGGTCTAAGGAAATGAAACAATGGGTGATAGCCATTCTGAACTCACAGAGAGGGCCTGGTAAACTCACAGGGGACTCCTTCTTGATTGAGGCCACATACTCAGTCAGGTCTCAAGGACGGCACCCATCACCCAGAACTTCCTTGGTTCTACACAGCATGGGGGCTCGCCCCTTACACCTCCGAAGAGGGAGCCAGAAGTCTGGGTAGAATGAGCTTATGTCCTATGGGAGCCTATCCAGAAACCCCTTTTTAGGCAGAAACAAAAGAAGGCACAGACAGGCCTTAATTAAAACCAGTCTCTGGTGGGGATAGGGGAGCACCACTCGCCTTTCTGTCTCCTGGTAATGGCTTGCCAAATGAAGCCAGGGAATGTTGGATTCCTCTAGATACTTGGATGTGTTGCATAAAAGAGTTTAAGAGCATGCCAGTTTAGTTAAGCCAGTAAAAAAATTTGTTTGGAAATGGGGGAAAAGAACAGCTTGCTGAGAAATGGGAGAGAAGGATGGAAATATGCACCAAGATTTTATGCATGCTTCTCTAGGCAGAGAGAGCCGCCTTAGTAATTTTTGAAGGGTAGTCTCTAAGCAGTATTCTTATATATTTGGTGGTGATTTTTTTTGTCTTCCCCAGCTCATGTACATTTCTGTAAGTTTATTTTCAGACAATGGTCATTTCAAATAATATTTTACTATTTTGAAAGTTTAAGTCAACAAAATGATTTGTCTTTAAAAGTTACTATACATTCACATCTATCTTATGCTTCAATTTGATTTTCCAAGTTTAAGTAAGGGCATAGGTTTTTTTCACTTAGTTATTCTGTCATTCACTCATTCTTATCACCACTTTATAGGAAGGGTTCTTTTTGCCCTAAAACTTGAGCCCTTCTAAGCAGAAAAGCATTTATTGAAGACATTAGATATCTTAATTATTTTTAACCTCAGTCTGGATGCTAGACAGCCAGAAAAAAACTGTAGTCAGAACAGAATTATGCTATTGTTCTAGTGAAAACTCCACTGTGACTGCTGTCTGCTACCTATTACACTATGGATCTTACTTTTGACAGATACTTGGTACCTATGCCCAATGTCTTCCATTTGCCTTACAGATCTAGTCTCTAATTTTCCACTCTGCTTTCTGTTCTAGGAGGCTGTTTTCCCAGATTCCATTAATGGGCTAATGACTCTTAGTTCAACCAATGGGAATATTGGGAGAAGGTATAGAGAGAAGAGAATGAGGTCAGGACATTTATTCAAGCAAGTAAGGCTTGCTTTGGGGGTTGCCCATCTGTCATTGGGATCCCTTGTTACCACCATCATAAGAATAAGCCTTCTGGATGATGACAGACAAATGAATCAATTGTCCCCATTTCTTCAGACATCAACCAGCCAATCACCAGGCAAGATAGTGAGACCAGCACCAACCTGCCAACTAATAGCAGGTGCATGAATAAGCCCACCTGAGATGAGCCAAATCTTCCTCAAATCAGAATAACCATCCAGCTGAGCCCAGTCCAAATTGCAAACCAACAAAATTGTGACCTAAATAAATGGTTGCTGTCTCAAGCCATTAAGTTTTAGGGTAGTTTGTCACACAGACAAGTTAACCAAAATATAAATAGTGTGTTCCTATTAATCTAAAACATGTGTCACTGGATTTTGGGACCTAACAGCAGATAGAAGCTGGAAAAGTGATGAAACTGTTGCTAGGGCTGACCCATGTTATGTAGTGGCAGAAAAAGTGGCAAAATGTCACATGTAGCAAAATGGAAGATAGAAAATTCATCTAACAAACGTAGATTTTTATACAATGTCTTTTAGGCAATATTTTGAAGTATCAGGTGGCTTCTTTTAGCTTCTAGGATAAGGTATGGGAAAAGAAAGTTAAGCTAAAAAGGAACTGTGACATTTGCAAGCTGAATTTAAAGAGAAAATAAGGAGGCCAGGACATACTGGATTGGTAAACAAAATTGTTTCTCATCTCCAGAAGCTAATTTTTAAAGTAAATGATTTTTAAAGTAAAATAAGGACATAATTGAAAATAAAGATCACATCAAGAATGGATTTGTAAAACCCTTTGTTAATCCCTCTTTTATTGAATAGAGTAGACTGTATTCTGATATATAGGAAACCCATAAAAATTTTAAGGGAGCTATATTGGTAAAAAGGGCCACCAGCTTAGTTTAAAAAGAACTGAGGTTATTCCAATTTCAAAAAGCCCTCTGAATCCAAACTTTCTATGGGTAGAATCAGGCTGAGAAAGCTATTCAGTTGCAAACACAATGTTTAAGAAAAAATAATAGCATTCCAGAGGATAGAGCCAAGATCCCAGTGGGTGGAGTTAAGAACCATAAAGAACAATAGGCCAGTGAGGCACTCCCAAAAAAGAGCTGAGAATTTTTACTGAGAAGCCACTTCCAGGGAGCAGAACTTTGCCCCAAACAAGAATATTTCCTGGTCCCACAGTCAGCAGACCTGACAGCACTTTCCCTGCGGCATATGAAAACTGCTGTGGAACTACTGCCTGTATGTCTTCTGTTCTTCCTTTTTTAAAATAGAAAAGTCAACTGTGATTATCCTATACCTGTCTCATCACTGTGGGTGTGGCATGTAGGGAAGAGGTAACATGTTTTGTTTTCTTTTGTTTCCTTGTTTTTGGTTTTTGTTTTTTGTTTTGTTTTTTTTTTGGTTTTTGTTTTTTGGTCTTTTTTGGTAATGTGTTTTTAGTTCATAGTTTTCTGATTCAAGAGGAACACACCTAAAGAGCCTTCAAGACCTTATTTAAATCATGAGATCCTGGACTTCTAGCCTGACACTTAAAAAAATGAGACTTTTTGGAAGTCTTGTGTGGAGATGTGGGTATTTTGAAAGTTGGAGAAAAGTGAATAAATTGTGGTCAGAGGACAATCTGTGGTAGATTATTAAAATGCTCATAATTATCCTTTCTCCCATCAAAAGGCAGAACCTATTTGTTTTAGTTTTCTAAAGGCTGCCAAGGCAATATACAAGAAATGGATGAGCTTTTACAATGGGGATTTATTAACTTATAAGCTTAGAGTTCTGAGGCCATGAAAGCATCCAAATCAAGGCATCATCAGGAGGTGATTTCTCCCCAAGCTGCAACTGTGGGCAATCAGGCACATGGTGGCATCTGCTCCTCTTTCACCTCTCCTCCAGGCCTTGTCACTTTCAGCCTCTGGCTTCACAGCTCCTCTCAGCTTCTGTGTTCCATTTATTTCAGCTTCTGGCTCCCATGGCTTTCTCTCTTAGTTCCCAGGTGTTTCTCTCTGTTTCTATGTCCTCCTCACTCCCATTTATAAAGGATTCCAGCAAGAGGACCAAGACCCACCCTAAGCTATGTTCCACTGAAGCAATCCAATCAAATAGCCCTCAAGTGAATCCAATCCAATCAAAGGGTCCCACATCCGCAGAAATGGACCCATTTAAGAATATAATTTTCTGGGACTTAGCTACCACACTATTTTCCCACCTTTTGAATCTGGGCTGGCCATGTTACTTCTTTGGTAAATGGGACATTAGCAAACATGATACAAGAATAGGGCTGAAAATCTCTTGCCTATTAGAACTTATCTACTTGCTGCTCTCAGGATGTCTACCACTACTATCATGTGAATTAATAAGCACAAGTTAGCTTCCTGGTTGATGAGAGACATGTAGTCCTGTCCCAATCATCACCCATCTGAGAGTTGGTTAACAATCAGACCGTCAATTTTAGGTTATCTTGGATCAGCGAGCCCCCCAAAAGCCTGCCACATGTTAGCAGAGGCCCAGCCTAGCTCGGCCAAGCCCAACCTCAAGAACGGCCTCACACAAATTGCCAAACTAAATAAAAGGCTGTTGTTTTAACCCACTTGTTTGTTACACTAGTTTATTATGCAGTAAAGGCTAAACAATATGCAGGACTAATGTATTTCCTTATGAACATCTGGACTTAATCTTGAAGGAATAATATGAATGTCTTCTAGGACTCCTATTGGGAAATCTAAAAATCTACATTGTTGGAGTTTAGATATTTTCTTTGTTAAAAGAAAGACAATTTCTTGGAGAGTTAAAACTTATTTTAAGACATAATGGCTGCACCAGCCCATGTGGTAGTATCTTAAAAGCCAAGGAAAATTTATTATATTGGGAATAAAGACTTAGGGGAAAGATTGAGATATCTGGGTTAGTGTTTTCTCATAACTATTAACTACACAAGTGACCTAGGGTATAAAACTCCACTATTCTTTTCCTCTATTACTTAATAAAATAAGGGGGGTTGGATGAGAGTATCTCTGAGTTTCCATCTAGTTTGGAAATATTTTGGTTTTCAGATTTCACTTCAATTTTTGGAGTCAGTCTGATCATTATACTAATGACAATGTATTCCATAGCAGTTGAATTCATACAACTGTGTTCTTTGATCTAGGTATATGTGGAACATTTATTTTAATATTTCAAGAAGTAAAATAAGAACATTCTTAGTTCTACCTATCTACCTGTCTGTAATACCTACCTATCATTGCTCTATTTAGAGAAAAAGAAAAAGAGACAGACAGAGCTCCATATTCACATTTTCTAATATTATACAACTAGGGATTTCACCATTCAGTTAATTGATAATTGTTTATTAAATGCCTATTGAAGAATTGTGCTAAATGCTTTATGGTTTACAAAAAAAAGCATTAGTACTAGAAATTTCCCTTCAAGACTTAACTGTCTAGTTGGAAAGGAAAGATATGTACTTATTAAAATTCAAACTTTAAGTAATGCATGACAACTACTGAAGACATCACATAGAACAGTAGAGCACAGTAATGAAGAGAGTAAACTCTGGAGCCAGATTACCAAAATCTGATCCCCTGCTCCATCACTTACCTGCTGTGCAGGTTGGACCAATTACTTGGCTTCTCAGTGCCTGTTTCCTAATCTACAAAGTAGGTTAACCAATAGTACTTAACCTCACAGATTATTTTAGGGAATTAATATATATAAAGTACTTAGAATAGTCTAAATATTAATTTAAGAAAAGACAAAAACCAACTCCCTCTTTAAAAAATCAGCCAACTTCCTGCCTTTAATTTCATAATCCTCTGTTTATCTGGTCTCAGAATTAGAACAAAAATTGCTAAAACATTTATTTCCTGAAATATTTAAATGCAGTATTGTCAAGAAAGAACTCTAACAAAGAGAAGTGAGAAGGACATATTTTAATTACAATCCTCATGTTGAGTCTTCTCTACTTTCAAATGATTGCTAGAATCATTATAGCTGCATCAAGTATATTATTGCAGAAACATACTCTAAAATCCATGAAGATCAGGACCATATCTCTTTTACTCACAGGTGTTTCTATCCCTGAAGATTGGCACACAATAGGCACTTAGTGAATATTTTTGCAATAAATGAATGACTATGTTGAAAGTAATTTTAGAAGTTGTAGAAGTTTTAGGCAGCATCAAAGAATGTAAGGCCAAGAGTATCATTTTATTTTTTTATTTTTGACTATGCAAAGAAAACTCTGTGGGTAAAATAATAAATAAAATTTATTTCCAATTAATTTGAGCAATTGGGTTCATTTAATATTGGATTTAGGTTTCCAGAAATTTTCTTTTTCTAGTTATTTGTTGCCTAGCAGTTTATAATATCATTAAAGCCACCTAAGAAGTGGTTCTCAGTGAAAGTGGGTAGCAGTGGTTCTCAAAGAACAGTCTCTGGATGGTAGCATCAGCATCACTTAGGAACTTGTTAAAAATGCAAATTTTTAGGCCCAACCCCTTACCTATAGAAGCAGAAATTCTATGGGTTAGTCCCAGCAATCTGTGGTTTAACAAGCCCACCAGGTGATCCTGATGCAAGTTTAAGTATGAGAACCCTGGTTTATGGCAACTTTGTGTTCTCCAATGGCTTTCTTACAGACTTGTAAAAGAATGATATTACTCTTTCCTGAAAGAAATGGACTATGCTTGGGTTACTTTAGGAACTGATTCCAATCTTACAAACGTAAAAATTCCAAAGGCATGCTCACTCTTCTTTTCTGAAAACAATAGAACAGAACTGTTTTACTAGAGAAATTTTTCAAACACTTGAGCAGGATATTTTTGCATCTTTTATCATGTAACGTGCATTTTTTGCCTTATTTTTGGAACTGGTTGACTTAGTGAAGGGAACAAGAAATATCATACAGTACAAAGTGTAAAATCACCAAAGAAAAAAGCCAAAAACTGAAGGTTAAAGGAAAAGTTAATATTGAATTTTATTTCAAATACATAAAGATTTACAAAGCCATGAACTTCATCTAAAGAGTTCTGAGGGGAGAGAGAGGGAAAAACAGGTATAATTCGGCGGCATTTTTGGGACTTGGGAATCATCCTGAATGACATTACAATGACAGATACAGGCCATTATATATCTTGCCATAACCTACAGAATTGAGTGGGAAAGAGTGTAAACTACAATGTAAACTATAAACCATGCTTAGTGGCAATGCTCCAAAATTTGTTTAGCAATTGCAATGAATGAACCACGGTAATGAAGGACGTTGTTAATGTGGGTAAATGTGGGAGGTGTGGGGAGCAGGGCATATGGGAATTCCCTATATATTCTCTATAACATTTATGTAATCTAAGTCTCTTTTAAAAAAATAAAAAAAGGAAAAGGAAAAAAATGTAGTATACACACATAAAAGAATATCATTCTATAAAAAAATGGAATAAATTTCTGACACATGCTATAACATCGTTGAATTTTGAAAACATTATGCTACATGAAAGAAGTCAATTGCAATAGGCCATATA
The DNA here is from genome assembly GCA_029593785.1 of Cabassous unicinctus. Lineage (NCBI taxonomy): Eukaryota > Metazoa > Chordata > Mammalia > Cingulata > Chlamyphoridae > Cabassous > Cabassous unicinctus. The sequence continues at coordinate 50,219 of JAQZBX010004305.1, read as the reverse complement.
TTGTATGATTCCATTTTTATTAAATATCCAGAATAGGCAAATTCATAGGGACAGAAAATAGATTAGTGGTTGCCAGGGCTTACAGTAGTTGAGGGAAAATCAGAAGCAATTGTTAAGTTTCTTTTTTGGTGTGATAAAAATTTTCCAGAATTAGCTAGTGGTGATAGTTACAGAGTTTTGTGACTATATTAGATACTGAATTGTACACTTTATAAAGAGCAAATTTTATTGCATGTGAATATCGCAAATAAAAATTATTAGAGGAAAGCGGATGTGGCTCAAGCAATTGGGCTCCCATCTACCATATGGGAGGTCGTGGTTCAATTCCCAGAGCCTCCTCTTTAGATGAGGGCCAAGCTGGCCCAAGCAGAGAGCTGGTGCAGCAAGATGATGCAACAAAAAAAGGAGACACAGAGGAGAGACAATGGGAGGTGCAGCAGACTAGGGAACTGAGGTGGCGCAAGAGATTGAGCACCTCTATCCACTCCAGAAGGTCCTGGGATCGGTTCCCAGTGCCACCTAAAGAGAAGAGAAGCAGACACAGAAGAACATACAGAGAGCAGACAGTGAGCACAGGAACAGTGAGGGGGGCGGGGGGGGGAGCAAAATAAATAAATAAAATAAATTTTAAATATATATATATAAATAGCCAGTGGTTATGTCCCACTTGTTTAAAAAAATTATTAGAAATAATGTCCTGCATTAAAAAGTCTTAACAGCAGTTTTACTAATTGTCTATCCATAAAAGTGCAGCTCAGTGAACTGTGTGCCGTTTCCCCTTATTCTGGCATCCTCTAGTGGTGATGGTGATGGTGGTATCCTTGAAACAATCCCACCACATTCATAGCAGGCAGGCTATAACGTGTACTAAGAACTTGTTATGACTCACAGAAGATACAGAAAACCTATAAGAACATAAACGTATAGGAAAAAAATTAGAAGTAATAATGTAATTGTGGGAAATAAATAAAAATCCATTGCATATTTACACATCAGCAAGAGAGAATAATTTGCTCCTATTGGTATCCTTCTCTTGTCCTCCTGGAGTATTTCGTATGTTTAATGATTTTTCTCTATCAGCCTGTTACTTTTGGTAAAGGTCCCTTTCTATGCTCTCAAACATGGTAGCTACTGGCCATGTGTGGTATTAAGCACTTGAAATGAGGCTACTCTGAATTAAAAGAATGTAAAATGTCTTATTTTTAATGTTGATTACATGTTGAATAGTATTATTTTGGCTATATTTAATTAAATATTTTAAAACTAAAAAAAAAAATGCTAAATAGCTTGAAGACCAAGAGGTTGGTATAGAAATTTTTTGTCTTGTTTGTTTAAAACCATATGCTCCACAAAAGCAAATACTTAAGAAAAATTCATGTTTTATTTCCAAAAGTGTGTGTATTGACAAAAGTTTGTTTTATAATATAATAAAAAGGAGTACTTTGCAATAAAAAAAAAATTTAAAAAGAGGTTCTTGCATAAAATAAAAATAATCTACATGTAAAATGGAAGACCAATTTTCCCAATATAATTTCCATCCAGATATAAAAGTAGAGATGGGGGAGTGGGAGGAGGAGAACCACTAAGGGAATTTACAATTACAGTCTTAAAATGATGCCAAGACACTGTCGACACTACCATTTTCAACAGTTATTGACTTTCCATATAGTAAATATTACTGTATTAACTCCTTTGAGAACTAGAATTTAGTTGAGTACAGCTCCTGTTTTCAAAGAGATCACCATCTAGTGGAGAAATGATCTACCTCCCTTGCAATAAAAATGCATGTCAGTTACGGATTGAATTGTCTCCCCGCAAGACATGTTCAAGGCTGAACTCCTAGTTCTGAATGTGAATTTATTTGTAAACAGGATATTTGAAGGTGTTATTAGTTAAGATGAGGCCAAAATGAATGGGGGTGGGGGGCTCTAATGCATGACTGGTGTCCTTATAAGGAGAGGAAAATTGGACACTGAGAGAAGAGAGTAACAGAAACAGCCATGTGCCAGAAGCAGATTGAGTTAAGCTGCCACAAACCAAGGAACACCATGGATTGCCAGCCACCTACCAGAAGCCAGGAAAGAGGTTTCCCCTTTAAGATGACAGATTTTCCCCTTTAAGAGGAAACATGGCTCTGCGGACACATTGATTTCAGACTTCTAGCCTCCAGAGCTGTGAGATAATAAATTTCTGTTGTTTAAGCCAACTAGTCTGTGGTACTTTGTCTGGAAACTAAGACAGTGTCTAGAAGACCTAAGAGAAAAGATAAATTTCATTTTAACAAATAGAGTTATAACACCCAGCTCCAAGAAATAATTCTATATCCGGCTTTTAAGATAGGACACAAAAAACTGAGCTCTAATAAGATAAAATTATATTGGTCATAGGCCAAGTAGAGTGTCTCAGACACAGTAAATATTCTGTAAGCATTTTTCCTATTAAACCTTGGGATAAATTTTATTATCTGTACTTTGCAGGTAAAAATATTGGTGCCTTAAGTAGCTGCATGAGCAAACCCACCAGAAGGTGGTGCTGGACAAGAAATGAAGATACCGTAGTCAACTACAGGTTTCAGAACTTATGATGTGTCCCAGAAAGGATGTCAGTGACATTGGAGATGACTCCATGAAGAAAAATGAGACTATGGGGCATGAATTAATGAAACTATTAATATGACTCAATCCATCAGGAGAGGTTATTGAACTCCACTGATATAAGACACTCTAGAATTTTTTATCCTGCACTATAAGAGGAAACAAAGAACTATAAAGCTAAGCTTCTTCTCTGACTAATGGAAGGATACACTACGTATTAGAAAACCCAATACAAGGTGGTAAGTGACAAGTGCCAATTTTACAATAGACAATGAGTGTTACAGGGGTCAATATCAATCAAACTTAAGGGATTTACTTTGGCAGGTGGTATGCCTCCACACCAAGAATATTGGAGAACCAAGTGCCAACTAGCAATTCACCTGGAAAAAGACCTTGATCAAAAGGAAAACAGGGTAAATACAAATGAGTTTTTATGGCTAAGAGATTTCAAAGTGAATCGGGAGTCATTCCAGAGGTTACGCTTATGCACGTCTCAGCAGGATCTCATTGACTGCCACAGTAAATATTGCCTCAAATAGTGGGATTCCTGAGGGTTCTAGACACATCCAGACACTACAGGCAGGGCAGACAGTTCAGGAGTTTGGTGCCCTGCCAGTGGGCCCTACTTTGGAATTTACGCTCCCCAGTGTGTCAGAGTTGGACTCATTTGTGGTTTCCCTACACATGGCTCTTCTGCCCCTTCTATTGGAACCCATAGTTAGTAGTAGATTGGATAGGTGTATGTCCAGGAGACTTAAATCTTTGGGCTGTCCATGTGCCACTTGAGCCCTGAATCTCAACAGCATTGCAAAACCTACTCTCCAGTTCATTGGACTCACCCAGGACAACTAACAAGGAAATGATGATGGACAATGCCCATCCCAAGGAACAGAGAGGGTCTGCAACTACAAGCAAGATAGTCCCATCCATCTTCACCAAGAAATCTGAGGCCCCTCTCAATTAGAGGCAGAGTAAGCATCACTATCCCAGAAACCTCAGGATTGGGAATGAACGATGGACTAGAGTAGACTTACTGTTATTCTACTATAAACTTATTGTGATTCTAGCAATGGAAGAATTTTTATCATTGATGTGGAGGCAGTGGCCACTGGATGTTCTGAGGGGAGGGAGAGGGAAAAATAGGTGTAATATGGGGGCATTTTCGGGACATTGGGTTTGCCCTGAATGACATTGCAATGACAGATATAGGTCATTATATATTTTGTCATAACTTACAAAATTGTGCGGGACAGAGTGTAAACTATAATGTAAACTATAATCCATGCTTAGCAGCAATGTTCCAATATGTGTTCATTAATTGTAATAAATGTACCACACTAATGCAAGATGTTGTTAAAGTGGGAAAGTATGAGAGGGGTAGGGTGTGGGGCATATGGGAATCCCCTCTATTTTTTATGTAACATTTATGTAATCTAAAGTATTTAAAAATAATTATTTTTTTTTTAATATATATTTTTAAAAAAGAAAATCCACCAAACAGAGACATTGAGACTGTGGAACCCAGCCCAGGACGAGGAATCCTACACCATTGGCCACCACCTAATCTGGCAGGAACCTCCTAAAGATAATGATAAAGATGGAGGAAAGAGTCAGCAAGTTGGAATCTTCATAAATTTGAAGTGTTTGAGCATGGAATCTCTTGAATTATTTAATTTTTCAATATGGCCCTATTATATAATTATACTCTGAGTTACTGTATGCCTTATTCACTTATACACTCTTATTGCTTTACATAGGAATTAATGGGAATTTTTTAGAATATTTTTCATTATACTTAATCTTAAGCTTCTGTGCTGAATTTAGAACCTAATTCCCTTGTGTGGTAGTTTGAGACTGTATGTACCCCCAGAAAATCATGTTCTTAAAGCAGATCCACTCCTGTGGGGGTGAATCTATTGTGTAGGGAACATTTTGATTAGGTTAATTTAGTAAGGCATGGTCCAGGATGGGTCTTAATCCTCTTACTGGAGTCCTTTATAAATGGGATGAATAGAGAAACAGAGAGAAAGCCACTGAAGCCAGAAACTGAAGCCAAGGAAACTTGGAAGAGAAGGGAGAGAACAACACATGCCATTACGTGCCTTGCCATGTGACAGAGGAGTCCAAGATCACAGCTGGTCTGCAGGGAAAAAGCATCATCTGATGAGGTCTTGTTTTGAACATTTTCATGGCCTCAGAACGGTAAGCTTGTAAGTTAATAAAGCCTCTTAGTAAAAGCCAACCCATTCCTGGTATATTGCATTTTGGCAGCTTAGCAAACTAAAACACCTTGCAAAATATGGACTTTACCATGTTGAATTTTCCCGAAAAGATAAGCATATTTAAGCACAAATTTCTTAATTAGTTCCTTTCAACTTTCTGTTGGTAAAATATTCTGGGTGAAATGATTCTCATAACAAAGATGGAAGACGTTTGTTTGCTTTCTTTTTAATATATTTACATGCCAAAATGAAGAGTGTTGGTCCCTGGAATTTGGGGAGGGCTTTTTGTTTTGTTTTGTCTAATTTGTGTTTACTGACCCTTGGAAAACTAAGGGTTAATCTTTGCAGACTTGGTTAAAAGGTTGTTTGTAAATCTTTGGAAATGAATGGAAATGGTGAGAGCACATCATGGTGTTTGTGACTAGCAGAGCTATTATATGGGTATGAGAGTGTTGAAAGGGAAAGTCTAAGGACAAGTATATTACTAGAATAAAAGCTAAAAAATGTAACACGGGACTGTATAATATAGTGAAACCTCATGTAAAATATAAATACGGGTGATATTTCATATATAAGATGGTTTTTACAAAATATAAATGCAAATAAACCAGAAAGAAGGAAGCAGAATAGCACCTATGTATAGCAGGGGAAGCATAGAGAGATTGAGAGGTGATGGGTTTTGTTTGTTTGTTTGGTTGGTTTTTGTTTTATTATTACTATTATTGGAATAATGAAAACACTCTAAAAATGATTGAAGTGATGAATGTACAACTATGCGACTATACCCAAATACCACTGAGTGTACACTTTGGATGGATTTATGCTTTATTATATGTATCAATAATATTAATTTTTTTTAAATAAAAACTTTTTAAAAATTAAAAAAAAAGAATACTGGAGAGCTTACAGTGGCAGGGTGGAGTGTATATAATTAGAAAAAAATACAAAGATAGTAACTGAAAAGAGAAGGGATATTACCTGTGTATTAGTCAGCCAAAAAGGGTGCTGATGCAAAGTACCAGAAATCTGTTTTATAAAGTGTTTTTATTTGGGGTAAAAGCTTATAGTCACAAGACCCTAAAGAGCCCAACTCAGGATACCACAAGAGATACTTCCTCACCAAATGTCTGTTGTAATGTGTTGAAACAAGATGGCGGGCAATGTCTGCGAGGGTTCAGCCTTCCTCTTCCTCTTAAGGCTCCATGGGCCCAGCTTCTTCCAATCTCAGCTGTAGGCTGGAGGGTTCATTTCTTTCTGGGTTCAGCTGCTCTGTTCTCTTTACAAGGTCAACTGTCGACCATCAGGTGAATGGCTCATCTCTCTTCCCAGGGCCATAAGGATAAAAGTTCATTCCTCTTCCATGTCTGTGGCGCTCTCTCTATTCCTCTGTGTATTTCTGCTTCACTGTATCTACTTCTGTGTTCTCCTTGAGTGAGTGCCTGTATATATATATACAGGGTGGACCATATATATATATATATATATATATATATATATCCCACAAAGGGGGCAGGGACTCAAACTGAGTCAGTCTAATGATGTGGACAAATCAAAGTCATCTCAGCTGAATCTAATACAATCACAGGGTATCACATCCAGAAGAACAGACCAGTTTACAAACATAATCTCTCTTTTAGGAATTCATAAATAATTTCAAACTGCCACAATCTGTAATCTGTTAAAATAACGAACCAAATAAGTGTGCAGAGGTCAATCAGGGATAGGAGGTTAGTATTCTCTAGAATGCATCAGTGATTCACCATAAAAACAAAACTGGAATCTATAGAACTAATAATTATTGCTACCAAGTTTGCCTTTGAACTGTAATTCTTTACTAACTCACCTAAATGGTTTACAAAGTGATTTTGTACAATTTTATTATTCATTTGCACAACACACTCATATAGAAAACTACTGCTGAGAGAGCAAAATGACCTGGGTAAGGGCTAACAACTAGAAATATAAGAGTCAGGAATTGAATTTAAGTACTCAAAACAGTACTCCTTGAAAAACGAGAAATGAGGAAATTTCCTGACCTATATTTAATATCAGAGAGTTATAATGACAGGAGTAACTATATGTGTTGAGCATCAACACTCTGACAAGTGTTTTAGTTCTATAACCTGGAAGTCTCCCTGGTCTAGCGGAGGGTTCTAGGACCTACATATTATTATATTGGCCTCTGCTTATATAATCAATAATATCTAACTGTCTGTAAGGGTTAAGACTCAGGCAGTGGCCTGTGAGGGTTAAACTGTGAAGGGTAAGACCCGGGCAGCGGCCAAACTGCCTGGGCAGTGGTCCAACTGCTGGATCAGCTATTAGCTCACAGAGCCCTTTGTCTCAGCACACATACTCCCAAGGCATGGCAGAAATGATTCTGAGAAGTTGCATTTTGTGTTCCTTCTGTGTAACATTTGAGTGATAACAGTAGTGTATGAATAACTCTGCAAATAAAGAACAGCCATGCTTGCCTGCCTGTTTGTCTGGAGCAGATTGCGGCTGTGCCAGTATGAGCAAACTTCCTTCCCTGCCTAAATTTTTCTTCTGCCTACCTCCCTTGCAGGCTCCTGAGGTGGACGCAGTGCACAAATGGCATAGTCGGCAGTATTTGACATGTTCTCCCACTGCTCCCCTGGCTGATGAGGTAGGCAGTACAGACCCTGGGTGGTCCCCACCATGTGTGTGGGGTGGTGTAGCTAACTGGTTATCTCGGTGGTGTGTGTACCCAGATGTGACACCCACCAATGACTCTGCAACACTCCTAGATGTCCTGCAGCAAGCTGAGTCAGCTATAGGGGAAATGAAGCCCAACACTGCTGCTACATGGGTGGGATAGGTGTTCCTGCTTTGTTATGAGATACCATAACAGGGAAATCCACCTGTTGCGTGAACAACTTCAGCAGTCGCGTGTGCGGCTGGAATGCTGAGATATGTCGGTTGGTAGTAGTTTGGGTGAGAAAGAAGAAATAAACTCCATCTGACAAGCTCATCCAGTCATGACGCAAAAGGTGAAACACAATCAGGACATGAGGCAAGGGGGACACCCCATTGGGCAACTGCATGTGGTGCAGCACGCCATGTACCATCCCTATATGCAGTCAGAACTGGTTGAATTGGGATGGCAATTTTGGCAGAAGCCAGGAAAGCCCATAGCTGCATGGCTGCTGTGTCTGTGGGACATGGGCATGGATAGCATTGTGTGCTCTGGGACTGAGATAGAGAAGTTAGCATCACTTACTGGCCATCCCCTGCCACGCCAACGTCACTTAAATGCATGGCGGCATGGTGGAGGAAACCCCAATCACATTGATGGAGTGGTTTCAAACAGCTGTTCATACGGTCTGGAATGATGCAGGAGAGTTGCCAGACTCAGTGAGTTGATGGACTACATATGCTGGCCTTGTGCAGGTCGTCCGGGAAATGGGCATGTGCAGTGCTGTCTTTGACCCTAATAACCAGGGACCCCATGCCGAGAGGTTTACGAGTTGAATGAGGGACCTGCTTGTGCAACATGCTACTGATCCCTCGTTTGGGTCCCTGGTGGTTATCTTGACCCCATATGTGGTACACCTGAATACATGAGGTGACAGCTATGATGGCTAGTCTCGGCGAGGCCGAGAGTCAATGGGCCAAAGTTCGTCCGGTGGCAACAAGGGGAGACATGCCCCGGTTTCATAAAATAGCTAAGCCCGCAGGTCGGGACAATAAGAGAGGTCCTACGAAAGTCACGCGGATGCAAATGTGGAATGATTTGGTAGCTGCCAGGATAGACCGAGCTAAAATAGATGAAAAACTGAACATGGTCTTGTTAGACCTTTGGAGACAGCTAGAGCCTGCTCAGCAGGAAAAGCCCGGAAACTGAAGTAGGTTAGGGCAACTGCACAACTTAGTGACTACCCGCTAGAGGATGCTCGGCACTCCACGGAGCCAGTGTTTACCTTTGCATAGGAAGTAGGCCATGGCATCCAAGAGGCAGACCCTTGGAAAGACCGGAGGCTCTACATGGAGTTAGCAATCTACTGGTCCCCACAGAATGTACAGTGTGTTTTGGCCTTTGTGGACAGGGGTGCAGAATGTACCCTTCTTATGGGCAATCTAATAAATTCATAGGCACTTATGCCTGTGTGGGCAGTTATGGTAATGCCGAACAAGGCACCTTGTGGCTTATCCAGACAAAGGTGATGTTGGGAATTGGATGGTTGCCCCTGCAAATGTACACTGTGTGCATTTCTACTATCCCAGAGTACATACTGGGTATAGATGTGTTAAGAAACTTGACCCTGCAAACCACTATTGGTGAATTCCATCTACAAGTACGGGCAGTGAAACCCGTGGTGCGGGGGCATGCTAAACATCCCCCGTTGTGTTGCCTGAACCCCAAAGGAAAGTGACCATAAAGCAGTGCCATTTGTCAGGAGGGCATGAAGAAATATCAGCAACTTTTAAAGATTTGGTCAAGGTACATATCCTCCATGAGACACAGAGCCCATTTAATGCTCCAGTGTAGTCCATCCGTAAACCAGATGGGATGTGGCATATGACTGTTGACTATCAAGAGCTGAACAAGGTGGTTCCTTCTTTACATGCAGCTGTGCCCTCTATTCTTGACCTGATGGATACTTTGACTTTGACACTGGGAACTTATCGTTTTGTTTTGGACTTGGCAAATACCCTTTTCTCTATCGCCATTGCTGATGAAGCGCAGGATCCATTCGCCTTCACGTGGGAAGACCAACAGTGGACTTTTACTGTATTGCCCATGGGCTATGTTCACAGTCCCAGCACTTGTCATGGTTTAGTGGCTAAAGACCTAGAAAAGTGGCAACATGCCGAGACCATTCGGGTGTATCGTTACATTGATGATGTAATGCTAACTTCTGATTCTCTTGCAGATTTGGAAGCTGTTGATCCCACTCGAGTCACCCACCTCGAAAGGCAAGGATGGGTGATGTATCGGGACAAGTTGCAAGGGCCTGGGTGTCTGTCAAATTCTTGGATATTGTATGATTAGTTAAGACAAAAGTAATTCCTGAAGCAGTAATTGATAAGATTCAAGCTTTCCCATGCCCCACAGCAAGGAAACAGCTGCAGACATTTTTTGGGTCTCTTAGGCTATTGGTGAGTGTTTATTCCCCAATTGGCACAGGTCCTAAAGCCTCTATACAAGTTAATAAAGAAAGGAGTTGAATGGGATTGGACTGACCAGTCAAAGCAGGCCTTTGTAACGTAAAAGAGCTGTTAAACAAGCCCAAACTTTGTTAGTGGCCAACCCTAGCCACCCATTTGAATTAGATGTGCACATCACAGAAGAAGGATATGGTGGGGCTTATGGCAATAGACTGAGCGGTTGAGATACCCAATAGGATTTTGTAGTCAGCTATGGAGACAAGTGGAGAAGCGCTATAGTCTCATGGAGAAGCAATTTTCAGCTGTGTGTGCTGCTGCAGAGTACTGAAACCACAACCCAGGAGGCCCTGGTAAAGATATTTACTACCTACCCTATAAAGGGATGGGTGCAGAATTGGATCGCCCGGCCACGAAATGGAGTGGCCCAGATGGCAACACTGGCCAAGTGAGAGACCTATTTGGAACAGAGAAACACGTTTGCTTCCAGTCCACTGAGTAAAGAGTTGCAACAAGTTTTAGGTCCCTTGACATATGCTGGGACACTGGACCCAGAAACCCCCTTGCAAGTCCCCATGAGGTAAGTTTCCCCATACAAAGCCGGGGTAGGTACCATGCCAGAGCAGGCATGGTATACTGATAGAGCCAGCTGAGGACAGGCGGCTCGATGGACTGCCGTAGCGGTGTACCCTCTAACCGATTATATTTGGTATGAATTAGGCTTTGGTCAAGGTAGCCAATGCACTGAATTGAGACCTTCCATGTGGGAAGACCTATGCAGATGGGGGCTGTCTAAAGAAGTAACAGTGTACCATGTAGTGGTTCACTGCCCCCTTTTGCATCCAGACAATGATGAAGCAGATCAGTTAACTAAGTTTACCTTGTAGGTAAATAGTGCTCAGGACGCAGTCAGGTGGCTGCAACAGAAACTCCTACATGCTGTAGTCCCCACAATGATAAAGGCTGCATGCCTTTGGGGTTTAGCTGTAGATGCAGAGGCCGCTTGGACTGCATGCATGCATGCCCCCAATTCTCCCTGTTACATCAGAGGCCACTACCCAGGACTATGGGTCAAATTGAGCAAGGATTTTTCCTGCTCACAACATGGCAGGTAGATTTTGTTGGGCCATTACCCTTGAGTCTGTAATGACGATATGCTTTTATGGCCGTTGACATGGCCACAAGTCTTCTTTATGTGTATCCTGCCCCCCAAGCAACCCAAGGTGTGACTGTGCAAGCGTTACAACAGTTGTGTGCCATGTATGGCCGGCCATTGACTATAGAAAGTGAGAGGGTCCCATTCCAATGGACAAACAGTTTAGCAATGGGCCCTCCGACAGGGCATACAATGGGTATATTATGTGCCCTACAATCCTTTAGCAGGTGGCATGATTGAACATCATAATGGCCTTCTTAAAACGGGCCTGCAGGCAAAAGCCCAAGAAACTCCAACCTTGCAGGGGTGGCGTGATCACCTTTGGTTGGTATTACAACGTTTGAATGAATGATCCCGGCAGGGAGGAGTGGCACCAATAGAAGGCCTGTTGCAGCGTGCAGCTGCCCCCATTCAATTACAGGTCACTACGAGGGATCCACTGTTAAAACCACAAGTGCAGGAAGGGCGAGTACTGCTGCCAGCACCCTCCATAATTCACGGAGGAGAAACAGTCTCTGTGTCATAGCCCTGGAATTTAAAGGCTCCCCATGTTCGATGGGTAACTTTGGTAGTGCCCTGGGGAGATGGGGCACAGCGTCAATTAACTGTGACTCCCAGGATTACTGATGTATGGCCACTGAGGTTTACGGTGACCACGCTTGCCACCACGGCCACCATACTGAAAGGTACATTTATTCTGGTATTATGGCCCATCATGAGTTCCCCCATCCTGTTACAGGTTGAAGAGAGTGTCTCACCAGATGTGCTGGAAGGTTCAAGGGTATGGTATACTCTCCCTGGGTGCATACCGCAAAGTGGCTCCTTGCTGTCTAAGGACGACCAGCTGGAATGTGTCCTGTTAGATGGGCATGATCTGCCTCTCCTAGTTACACTTGCACATTTGTCTTACCACCCTTAGGAGTTCTGCCAACAGCTTGCTGGCTTGGGCCCACACCTATGCTCAAGTGTACAATGTGTCCTGCTGCTAAGTGTGCACTGAACTGCTAGCCAGTTTGGCCAATGGTTTGGCCTGGAGTATTGCACCTGCAACACAGGACAGTTGGACGTGGCTGGAGACAGCTGACCGAACAGCAGCAGAATGGGAAGTGGTTTGGCGGCATGTTGAGAAACTTCTCCACTGGGACATGGATTCATGTCCTCCGTGGTTTGGCTATGCCCTGTATAATGGATGGGGCTGGCTCCCTGCAGAACATGTGGAACTGAGGAGCATTGCCCCAAAGTGTATAGAACAAAAGAGGGATCCCAAAAAACTAGCAGGGGAGGTACCTCTAAATTTGTGCAACACTACCCAAGTAGTGGTCGGCGGTTCCCGCTGGTGGAATGACCAGCTGTACGTTGGAACCAAACCCACCGACAGGCTGCTGGCTGGGTACCTGTGGGTCTGTGGGCCCCATGGGTGGCCATATCTCCCAGCCAATTGGAGTGGGAGTTGTACTTGGGGATGCCCCTTCATTCCGAGTCACGTTGTTTCTACTCTAAATTGGAAACCCCAAAATTTGGACACAGTATATCATAGATGGCACAGGACTAAACGGACACCCTGGTGGTTTTACCTGTTGGCTATTTTCCTTCCTGAAGGAGGGGCCATCAAAGTTGAATTAGATGTAGAAAGCTTAGCATGTCACACTGCCCAAGCCCTGAATGCTTTAGAATACGCAATTGCCCAGTTAACAGAAGAAACTGATCAAATCCAGCAACTTGTATTACAGAACCGCATGGCCCTAGATTTACTTACTGCAGCACAAGGAGGCACATGTGCATTAGTACATACTGAATGTTGTGTATATATCCCTGATAATAAAAAATCCATTCAAGGGGCCCTGCAAGAAATGAACCATGAAATACAAAATATCCAGAAATCACAGGTAGACCCTGTACAAGACTGGTGGGAGTCCCTAGGTACTTGGAAATGGGCTCTTGGGGGAACCCTAAAAGGCTTAGGGAGCACACTTCGATGTCTTTGCTGTCTATATTGCTGCTGTGGTGTTTGGCTACAATGCACCTCCACAGCTGCTAAGGCCGCTGCCCTCAGGGTTGGAGTATAAGGGTTAAGACTCGGGCAGCGGCCTGTGAGGGTTAAACTGTGAAGGGTAAGACCCAGGCAGCGGCCCAAATGCCCGGGCAGTGGTCCAACTGCTGGATCAGCTATTAACTCACAGAGCCCTTTGTCTCAGCACACATACTCCCAAGGCATGGCAGAAATGATTCTGAGAAGTTGCATTTTGTGTTCCTTCTGTGTAACACTTGAGTGATAACAGTAGTGTATGAATAACTCTGCAAATAAAGAACGGCCATGCTTGCTTGCTTGCCTGTTTGTCTGGAGCAGACTTCGACTGTTCTGGTATGAGCAAACTTCCCTCTCCTTCTAAGTTTTTCTTCCACCTACCTCCTTCGTGGGCTCTCGAGGTGGATGCAGTGCACACTGTCAAATACAAGAACCTCAGGTGCATCTCCTGTTGGGTCTTTTTTAAGAGCCCTGAAGATGGGGGAGAATATCCTAAATTTTCCCATAACTTCATAAGATATTCTACTCAGCTGTCCACTATGGTTTTGCTTTCCCTCATGAATGCCTTCCACCACCACCACCACCACCCCTGCCCATATTGCTGATACACCACCTGGGCTATTGGACACACCTTTGTCAATTATCTCTGGACCACCAACCTCCACTTTGCCCATAGGCAGTGACCTCTGCAATATTATCAACCTCCCATGCTGCTCAAAGTGTTTGTTCCTTCTGCTAAACTCGCTTAGAGCTCTGCATCTTCCTACTTCTTGATGTCTATAACTCACTGTTGGCCTGTAAGTAAACACTTCCCCCTCCTAGTGTACAGTTTTCTAAAGAAGGTTCCCATTGTTGATTTGCTTGGTTGCCCACTGATTGAGATTATAGCTTCTCTACACAACTTTCTACACTGAGGTGAAGGAAGTCCTAGCAGAATTACTTGGATACTAAAGCCACAGTTCCTTGACTTTTTTTTCCCATAAGACTTTCTGCTTTTGAGGATAAAGGTGTCACTAGGGGATCAAGTCAGGAAGTGTTAAGCCTCAGCAGTTTGTAATATATATTAGATTTATTGCCACCTCTCCTGACAGACTAAACTGGTACTGAAACTTTTGTACTCAGTCAGACTCCTTACTTCTCTCATAAGCCTAGTTGGCAAACTTAAATTCTAGTTTTCTTCAATCATGGTCCCTCAGACATAACTGTATTTTTCTGAAACACAAATGCACTCTACTTTCAAGTTCTTTTCATGGGCTCCTGAGCCTCAGATAAAAGGCAAAGCAAGGAATGTGGCTACTTACCTCTTTAAAAATTCCCCAAAGTTCTATGACCATTAATGAGGCCTGTCCTTGCAGAACACAGAGAGACCCTCTAATGCTGCAGCTTTCAAACAGGAAACAATACATTTAACCTCAGAACCTGGGATAAAATGCATGCATCTGAAATAAACATTTGATGAACTTTTCCTGTGCTCAATGGAATTTGATAAATTCTATTCTACTAATTCTATTTCATTTTTTTACAAACTTTATTTCAAATTAAAAAAAAATTAGTAAGAGGAAAAGGCAGCTGAAGTTATAGAAGCATTACTCCTAAAAAGTTCTGTCCAGTCACTTTTATCTCATCTAATTTCAAAAACTAACTGAATTGTTCCTCAAGGGTTCAGAAAGATTATTTATTTCATTTTTAATGGCAGTCACAGCCCACTACAATGATTTCATGTGTCACTAATATACTCAGTTGGAAAAGCATTTTCTAGCTGAAAGAATGGTGGTATCTAACTCCACATGCCTGAATATTAAGTGTCTGATCCTACCCAAAATGATACCGTGTTACATATATATTAGCTTAACTTTACTCACCTTCAAAAATAGGTATGGTATACCTAAATGTCTAAATGACAAACTCCAGGATATTAAATGACTTTTGCAGCTGCTAAATGATGCAGCAGAAAATCAGGTCCATGTGAGTTCTAAGGCAATCTCCACATGACACCATGTTGTTGCTTTGGGTTCAAGCAACCCGAATGTGTAACAATGAAGGATGTAGGACATATGTTGCAGGGGACTTTGGGAACTGGACTTTTTCAATACAGCAAATATTCAGCGTTTGGGACCAATTTGCTAGACACTGTCATACAAAGACAAATACTACATTCCCTAGTCTCAGAGACCCAAAATTTTGAACCGAACTTGAATTCTAGATGTGATCTGGACAACAGAAAAGGTAAGGAAGGTCTTTCAAGTTAACTAAACAACATGAGCAAACATTTGGAAACAGCATTAAGCGGCATGCAGGAGAAACAATTAAAAGGGGGGAGGGGGGCTAGGTAGAGGAAAACACCCTGTTCTAGTTGTGAAATGAGGTTGAGAAAGAGGCTGAGATCTATTCACGAAGGGCACTGACTGTGTGTAATGGGGCACATCACGAGTAAAAAAAGGATACCCTGTAGGCTTGTAACTTGGACAAGGAAATAATAAGGAAGTACAATCTGTTCAAAGACACAACACTTTTTTGTCAAGTCCTATAAAAGACAGTAGGAGAGCTTCTTCACTCTCTCCAAGCATTCAACCAAAATACTAATTGTGGTTCTTTTAAAATATGGCCACAAATTCTTTGACATTCCTCTCATAAGAGGTAGAATCTAATTTCCTTCCCTTTGAATATTGATTGGCCTTAATGGCTCACTTCTAACAAATACTTCTGACAAATAAAATGAGGAGGAAGTGACGCTGCATGACCTCCAAGGCTGGGTAAGATATCGGGCTTCTGCTTCTCTCTCTCTCTTTCTCTTTCTCTCTCGTTCTTTCTCTCTTTTCAGTGCTCCAGTCTGAGGAAGCCCAGGCCATACGCCATCTGCAGAAGTCACATACAGTTCTGGCTGATAGCCCCAGCTAACATTCTAGACAATAGCCAGCTTCAATTGCCAGACACTGGAGTGAGGAAGGCTTCGAGATGATTCCAGCACCAGGTACGCTTTGACTGCAACATGAGACCCTGAGCGAGAACTTCCTAACTGAACCGCAGAGCCATGAGAGAGAAAATTAAAATAGTTGTTATTTTAAGCCATTTAATTTTAGGATGATTTGTTCCAAAACAAAGGATAACCAGAACATGTTTTTACCATTCCCTGAATTATTTCTTCAAAGAAATCATTTCAGTTTCTAGGCTCTCTGCAGAGAACCAGCCAGAAGGTAAATACGTACTACCTGGACAAGTGTGAAACCTCATTGGGTAGGGACAAGATTTGAGTCAATGGCAAGGATGGCTAGATAATTTGCAGGATCTAGTGCCAAATAAATACATGAGGCCCCTTGTTCAGAAAGCATCACTCTCCTGACTTCTTTTTTGTTTGCTATTTCATGTTGTTTCAAGTAAACAAAACATAAAATTTTATATCAGCAAGATTTTTACTGTTTATATTGCTCAAAAATGAAAAATCAGATCATTTAACTTTCGTGTGAAATCACCAAAATGACACAATTCATGTGTGACTCCTTCCCAGAGGGTACGTCAATCTGGCCAGAGGAGACAAACACAAGCCACACTCAATAAAGCTGGAAGGAGGAAGCAAAGAAGCTCCCTATCTTCCCCCCCAGGAAACCTAAGGAGTACTTCAGAGCACAAGGATTCTTGTAAGGCGACTGCCAGCCACAAATGTCACAGGTCTACAGGTTAATTAGGGAGAGTGGAGTGGAAAGACAGAAGGATTGCATAGCATGTATTACAGTACAATAACTGGATTGGGAGTTAAGAACTCTGAATTCTAGTTCCACTCCCCAGTCCAGCTATTAGGCTGTGCAGTGATACAGGGTACACATGTGCTCACTCTGGCCTGCTGAAGATGCAGGAGCAGTGCTTTGGTAGGAGGTAGGGTCTGGAGGAATCAAGCTAGGCATTCCTCCACTCATTGGTCTACCACCCAGCCCATGGCCAACAGGTGATCCCCAAGGATCTTTAAACCTCTATGATGGGAGACACCTGGTACCAGGATGGGGTGGGCAAGAGGCCAAATGTGGCCTCCATCAGACCACTAAACAAGTCATTCTGCCATCCTTAGCTGAGGACACATGCTGCCATGCTCTGTCCCCAAGGCACTGAGAGGGTCACACACATGCTCCAATCCTCCATCTTCCCTGTCCCCAAGCCCAGGCTTTTGTCAGGGACAGAGGGCTTCTGTGGTCATGGATGGAGAAGAGGATGAGGTCTAGAGGGGCCCAGGACCCCAGGGGGTGAGGAGCAGGTAGTTGAGAAGCCATCCTGGAGGCAGTGGGAGGTGGGACTGCTGTGAACCAAGGCTCCAAGCCTTGTCCAATGGGGCTTCACTTGGAAAACACAAAGTTAAAGATATAATTATTAGAAATTTCAAGATGACTACTGCAGAGCATTAAACCCCAAGAGAGGGGTACCTTCTGAGCATGGGACCATGAAGCCAACCCTGTGAGGTTAATGCACATGAAGATTGTTAGTTAGAGACGGTGGAGCGGAAAGAGAGAGGGATTACACAGCATATATTATAGTATAATAACTGGATCGGGAGTCAAGAGGTATGAATTCTAGTTCCACTCCCCATCTTGTGCAAATTATTTTATCTTTGGGGCAGTGATCTTCTCTACAAAATGTGGTTTAGATTAAGTGGTTTCTCAGGTCCAGTTATTTACTCTAATAAGTGTGTATGTGTGAGTGTGCTTAAAGCCTGTTAAAGGACTCAGGGTTGAGTCCCTGCCCCTTGGTGGGCTGATGGAAACACTCACTCAAGAAGACACACAAGAAAACATGGAAGAGGAGAGGACTTAGTCATTTAGGTCCTGCCATGTGACAGAAAGGAGGAAGCTCAAACAGCTAAAGCACCGGGAAAAGAGATGAGCCCTATGCCAGCCTGTAGCTGAGAGAGAGAGGAAGGCTGATCCCTTGCAGAGATTGGCAACCATCTTGCTCCAACATGTGGCAATTGACTTTGGTGAGAAAGGAACCTTGAGTTGGACTCTTTATGGCCTTGTAACTATAAGCTTTTACCCCCAAATAAATATTCTTTATAAAAGCCAAAAAAAAAAAAAAAAAGCCTGTTAAAGGCTGGGAATGTGCTAAATCTGGAAATTACAGGGGTGAACAAACAGGACAAGCAGCTTATAATGCCATGAGGAAGAGAAACAGTCAATAAGTGATTACAAATATGATTAATATTATAATAAATACAGGGTTCAAAGGGAATCGGTGGAAGTTGCAAGGGTAAAGCTCCTTTGAAGAATGAAGGAAGGCTTCCCTATGGAAGAGATACTTAAGTTGATACCTGAAGAATGAGCAAGAGTAAGTTAAGGAAACTGT
This sequence comes from Cabassous unicinctus, assembly GCA_029593785.1. Classification (NCBI taxonomy): domain Eukaryota; kingdom Metazoa; phylum Chordata; class Mammalia; order Cingulata; family Chlamyphoridae; genus Cabassous; species Cabassous unicinctus. The sequence continues at coordinate 31,769 of JAQZBX010004305.1, read as the reverse complement.
TTCTTAGTTTGTGGAAAGCAGTGGAGCAGGGCTGAGCAGGGGCACAGAGAAAAGGCAAAAGGGGAGGGCATTCCAGGCAGAAGGCAAAGTGTGGCTTACAGTACTGTTTCTTGAACAGATACTGACTGTAAGTTAAACACACCCAGTGTGAACAAAGGTAGGAGAAAAGGAAGTGGGTGATGATTGACAGAATCTCATGTGAGGACTTAAACTTCCAAACTGGCAGTGTTGTTTCAGAAGCAGGGAAATGAATGCAGCAGATAAAACAAAAGACAAACAAACAAAAAAAGCAAGTGCTTTCCCCAAAAGCAGAGCCTAAGATAAGGATTTCAGTACAAGGAGCTCATTTTGGAAGTTATTGCAGGTAACACAGGGAAGAAATGGGGGTGTGAGACAGAGAAGGGAAGAAAACCAATAAAGGTTGGGTTGCTCTGTGGGCAACTAGAACTTATTCCTACTGGGGACTCTTCTGTGCTATAGTGGAAGGACACAGCTCTCTTCCCACCAGGAACAAATATAGCAGCAGGGGTGGGTCAGGTGCCATAAAACTTACATACCTCATCAGGGAATGTTTATATGTGCTCAGGGCAAAAGCAGAAGAAATGCATGGGCAGGCCACCATCTATCTGCTGTGGGATGTACCCAAAAAGAGAGTCAGCCCACACTTATCATCCCATCCCAGGGGCCAGGCCAATACAGCTGTTTTCGTGGGTCCCAGGGAAGGGCAGCAGGTCGCACTTGGCTTCTACAACCAGTCAAAGCCAGCACCAAGCAGGAGAGGGCCTCTACCTTCCTGCAATATGCACACATATTTTCCCTAGGAGCCCACCTTCTCTCCATCTTCATATCTTCTATACTTTCTGGAGAAGTAAAGTTAACAGAAAATTGTTTACAGAATATTGCTCTATGTTTTAGAAGTTCATTAAGGTATATAACATACAATCAGTGAGAAAAACTGGATTCCCCCAGTTTAGTAATAAAGAATGAGGCTGATTGACTGAATGCAGTCATATATTAGTAATTTTCAAATACTAAATTATCATATACCATAAAAACAAAATTCTTCTAAGCCCAGATATATCACAGGTTTCTAGGAAACAACTTATAGAACTAAAAGATTAATGTTAACACGGCATTTAATCACTTATAGGAGGATGACACCACCGGAACTGTATTTTTAGTAGCAGTCTAAAATTAAATACCCTAATATATAAGAACATGGTTTAGTCACTGGAGAACTAGCACAGAGTGATTTAGTTGGGGAGTGTTGGGAGATTTGGGATATTAAACCTTAAATTTGAAAGGCTATCTTCTCTGCTTGGGCAATAATTATATATGAGGATAAAAAGCTGAAACGAAAATAAGAGGGCATCTTAAAAATAATGATATATTATTAGGTGAACTTTTTTTTTAAAAAAAGAGAACAATGGAATTTTTCATGAAACATGCCTAATATGCTGAATATATAAACCTGAGGGCAACTGTAACATTAAGTCACTCTAACCCTTGCCCTGAGCCATTTTAAAAAGAAAAATGCTACAAAGAAGTTATTTTAATGGTAGCGAAGTTTTCTAAAGATCCAGGTGAGTTTTTGACATATCTCTCAACCTTTCCAAAATCCTGCCAAAATGATGTACCAGGCCCAAACATTTCTATTTAAACAGATTCAATGGATAACAATCAATCTTGTACTGCTCATACATTTTTAAATTCAACTTTTGTCAAACTGATTTATGATTTTGAATGGGACTTATGTCAATTTGATTTATGCTTCTCCTCTTGGCCTGTGCTATGGGTACTTGCCATAACCGAGTTGTCACAAAGGAAAGAGGATCCACAGAAACAGAGATGATATACCTCCAAATGGGCGGCTAACAGGAAATCACAGGGCAAGACTCATCCTTTGCTCTCATTGGCCTGTGAACTCCAAGAAGCATGTGTTTTGCAGTGCCAGGCACAGATTAGGAGAGTGGTCTCCATTAAGATAAGTTAACAGATACATCTTGTGCTTTCTGGAAAGGTGACATCTCCCATAAAGTTCCTTTGAAACAACTTTCAAAAAAATGGCTGAGTTAGGAAGCCCTTTAAGACTCATCACCTATAGTCATTATATGATACCATATTTCTGTTTGTATTGTCTAGCTATAGAGCAAGAGCCCTTGCAAACTGTCTTACTTTTTGTCCATTTTAATATAGACATTTTTCTTGTCCAAGGGAGACACAGCCATCAAGCTTTGAGTGGATAAAAATGTATAAGGCAAGTATTATGCCATCAGTGTCCACATAAAGTAGTTAGCCAGCAAATCTAAGTATTTGGTACTAAATTAACAAACTCTTTTTTTTTAAAGTCTGTCCTTTTAGGATTACGACTATGATCTTACAATTAATAAATGTTGGCCAAGATAGAAAGTCCTCTTTTCTCCTCTTCTGATTTGCCATTATATCACATATTCTTCAAAATCTTGTTGTCACTGCCATGAATCATTTTAACTTTTTTCCTCCCTTTTGTTGTCAGTTCATTACTATATTTGTCTTTAAAAATCTAAAATGAAAAGTAAAGTGTAGACCATAGGTGTCTACTAGGGTTGCCATTATTTTCTTGGATCATTAGCAAACAGTGCAATGACAAGATTCCCACAAACTTGTCCTATGTTTCTCTTTGATTTACAAAACATCTGCTGAAAACATTATCTAACAGTTAACACTGTGTATTCTGCAACTTGCCATTGTTACTACCTCCCAGGAAACAAGCAAAAGTTAGTTTGAAGAATGTGTTTTGAAACTTTTTTAAGAAGAATGTTTTTTCCAGTGCATATATGCAGAGAAGAGAATATACTGTGACTTTTCAAGGGCTTTGTCAGTACTAGAAAATGTGCTTGCCTAAGTAGACCCTGGGGTATAAAACCAGACCATAAAATTTTTATACTTTCTATAAAGTTAAAGCTATGACCACCAACAACATTCTACCTGGCCACTTTCTACTCTCTGGTTGGCAACACAAAAAATAGGATATTCAGAGATAACCTTGAGATAGACTTTAATAAAGAAAACAGCCTTGTCTTTGGTGAGTTTATGTGCAGTTCTCTAATTGGAGAGAATGTTCTAAACCAATCATACAGGCCTATTCTCTTCCTCTAATTTTCTTTGTGTGAGATGACTGGTCCTAGAAATTGGTTCTGTTGATCTCAGGAGACATCTGGCAACCTGGCCTCTTGTCACTATAGCTTTAATATTCTTAAGGATTTCATTTGAAGAACTTTGTGTATCCCCACTTTATCAGATAATACTATATCACTTCAAAGGCGATACTGAATTCTAGTGAGGACCGATGAAACTGACATTAGGGCTAGCCAAGGCTTACTCCCCACATCCAACATCCAGTGCCCACAATTCAAATTAGTGCCTTTGTAAAATGACAATTTATGGCAGGTTTTAGTCGGTACTGTTAAAGCAGCAATTGCCACAATTGCTACTACTCTTCCTCTTCCTTTACCATGGCTTCAAGCCCCTCTCTGTTCTCTGACTCAGTAAAATGAACATCGTCCAGTGAGCTGATGGAGAGGCAAGTGACTAATAGAAACAATGATTAAATACAGAGTATTGTGACATTTCATTTCATGTTATACAAAAACTTTAATGACTCATTTAGCTCTTTTTCAAGACAGCTTCCTTCCTCTGACCTTTTCACAGCTCATTCAGGGCTCTAAGAGAGGAAGGAAGAATAAGAACGCATTTCAGATTCTTCCATTATCCTGCAGTATAACAGGTGGAATAGTCTCTGGTGTCACTGAGACACCTGTTTAGCTTGGTTAGGAAGATGCTCTTCCAAAGAAACAAATTTAAGAACTGCATCAGAGCTGTATGATGTTTTACTTTCTCATTAAGCCTGACATTTCAGTACTTTATTGCAAACTAGAAACCTATGATAGTGTTGGCATGAAATTTTGCAAATACAAAGCATACAGTACAGAAAAAGAAAGGAAAAGAACTGAAGTGACAGTATTGCTGATGTGTACTTTGTAGTTAAGGTCAATGTATGACAGTTACAAGCAGCAGCAGAGCCAGTTTTAAGACAGCCATGGACAGCTGCTGGAGCACCAGCCTATGAGATGATATGTAATGAGAGTTCAGGGTGGGCTTTACCTAGGAAACCAAGCACATTTGCTTTGTCTACTCTTTATTCCAAAACCACCCGCATTTTCCATGGCTAAAGGTTTTGTCTAAATTCCTGGATTTATACTTTGACTCTATTCCAAAGAAAGTAAGCATCTGCTTCAGTTTTAGAAGTGGGAACCTATCCAGAGAGTACTGGCAGCCACTGGAACAACAGAGCCAATGGTCTTTTAGGGGTGTGGTGGGTGTTGGATACAGCTGAGATGTCATTATGACCCAGGGCTTGGATTTTCTCTGGAAATTGAGGAAAGGGTGCAAGCATATGTGTATATATATATACAATATATATATTTCTTATACTTTCTTTTATTGATAAAGTTTTGAAATTCAGATGTATTCTTTTCATAGAAATAGCAGCTGTTACTCAATTTCAAAACTGCATCAGAAATGGAAATTTTACTCTGAAAAAGTACTTTGAGATCACTTGTGGAACTACCATAATCAATCTGTCTCCATTCTGCATACTGATACATACTCAGAAATATTATGTATGTATGATTTCCTCTATAATTTGTTATGGGACAGCATGTTCCCATGTAAAATATTCATCTTATCTGGAACAGAACGCCTTAAGTAGAACATGCTTGGAAATATACTCCTATCTTATTTTTCCCTATTTTATTTATTTGTCCTTAGAAATAATCGTGGATGCACTGAAGCAGTATATTATGAGGGTCAGAAAATCCTTTTCTATATATAAACAATGCATGTAAATATATGCTATAAACAGTTACACAAAAGAGAGATAGCCAAAGATAATCGGATAGATCAAAAAATAAATGGATGTAATATTATCATTTCATAATTTCTATTTCAAATTCTTCACCTTTCCCTTCCTGGAGGTAAGTACGCCTGAAAATCAGGAATCAAATATTCTCTATCAAATATAAGACTTTCCAATCTCTTTGTAATATATAATTTCTCCCAAAAAATATCAATAACATATAGTATAAATAAATTTAAATGCTATATAGGATATCGACATTATCCAGTCATGTTGCCTTTAGTACAAAAGCATTGAAACATATATCCATTAAAATAAGGAAGTGACAAATGGTTTAATAAGCTAATACTAGTTAATGAATTAATAAATAGTGTATTAGTTATCTACTGATACATAGCAAAATTAACAGCTGAAAACAACAAACAGTTATTGTCAGGATTCTGGGTGCAATTTAGTTTGGTGCCTCTGGCTCAAGGTCTCTTAGATATTATAGTCAAACTGCCTCCTGGGGCTGCGTTCTCATCACAACACTGGCCTGGTGGAGGGTGCACTTTCAAGCATAATCCTTAGGCTGTTGGCATGCCTCTGAAAACCTGCATCTAAGCTAGGGTTCTTAACCTTTTTTGTTCCACGGACCCCTTTGCCAGTCAGGTGAAAATCAAGAACCCCTTCTCAGAATGTAGCAGCAGACAGTTTTATGACACTCAAATAGTATCTAACAACTACCATAATTTCGAAGCATGGATGAGCATAAGTGATTTTTTGATATATGCAACAATTCTGCTGTGATATGAAATGAATACTTCTGTAATTTATTGTGTACATTCATAAGTGAAAGAAACGCTAGATTTCAGTTAGAGGTCAAAGAAAATAAAGATAATAAGTTTATTTTTTTCAGTTCAAGCTCACAGACCCCCTGAAATTTTTCCATGGCCCCTGGTTAAGAAACCCTGATCTAAGCTGACTTATGTAGCCCTCTCCCCAGGGCTGCCTCACTACATAACAACGTTTCCCCCGGGAGAAACACAAGGGAGAACACAAGATGGAAGGCATACCTTTTATTTAATGCAATCTCAGAAGTGACATCCTATAACGTATGCGATACTCTATTCATTAGCAAGTCAGGAAGTCTAGCTCACTCAAGGGAATGTGAATACCAGGAGACAGGGATCATTTGGGGTGATCTTTGTGGCTGCCTTACACATATGGTATTGACATTCTCTTGAAACTATATCTTTTGGTGGCAAGTATGCTTTATCAACAGCCATTTCTTATTTATGGTGATTGATTCAAATATTCTGTAAAATGCGGTATCTGACTACTTCAGTTTTTTTGTACCTGCTCAACTCAAGGCTCTGATAAGTACATTTAAATATAATTTATTCTTCCATATAAAGTAAATTACACTTTCCAAGGAGGCCATTTTTGACATTGCAAGAAACCATTTTCGCTTTCCATACTATTTAAAGTCACCTTCAAAAGAAATTTCCAAATATCAAGTAATTTTTAAATGCCAATATATTGTTTGGAAATGAGATTATGAAATCCTTGTGTACAATATTAATAAACTCAAGTTTAGACCCACAAATCAAATCTGATGGAGACTGTCTGCTTCAGTTTAGCAAGAGAATTTTTCTGATTCAGCAAGAAAAGTTCACTTATTTCATGGGGATTAAATGGCTAGACAGACCAAAATATAAAAGAATTAGAAAACTTAATTCATTCTAGGTCTATCTTTGCCTTAGTCTTTTAGAAATAAAAGGGAAAAACAGAATATAAATTTAAAAATAGGTACAATATCCATACCTGCATTTTAATGTAGCTATCGATTATATAGCTATCATTCAAGACATAATTTCTCAAGGTAAAAATTTTTATTCAAATCTTGCTCCAAATTGTTTATAAAATTACTGATAAAAGTATCATTGAGGATTTCATTTAAATTTCAATAGAGTCATCACTTCTGTCCCTTCACAGTTTTCTAAAGAATTTTTTACATGTTCTGTATTGGGCTGTTATATTTTTGGCTCTCTTGAGAGAAAACTAATGTTATCAGACCATCAGAATCCCATTGGGTCCCTACTGTTTATTATTTTTAAAAATAAGTAGGGGTGAGGCATATCTTGTGACCCATGGGTATTTCAGAAGATGTCCTGGTTGGAGGACTAAATCCTTTCAGAGCATGTCACCCTGATCTGGATCTTGCCTGCAGTTGGCCTCAAACTCAAACTGTTGGATATGACAAAAGACAGATACTACTGATCATGTATATCTGCAAATATCACATCTCATAGCACTATATTCTTCTCAAGGTTTTCCAGAATACCCCCTGTTGAAATGATTCATCACTTTCAATAACACCATTTTTAAATATTTCCAGCAATCACATATAGCACATGCCAAGAATGCTATAAATTAGATAATTTTAAATACATAGAGGTAATTTCATTTCCCCAACAGCTTTTTATTATGTAAGTAGAAGATAGTATTCCCGATTTAGAGGCTATTCATAAATGACAATGCAAGTTCATGTAAGAATGTTCACAAAAAGGTACATATATAATTTCCAAGCTCATATATACCATAGAGAGTAATGAATGAAGCAACTTTCATCTAAAGTAATGGTGAAATATGGTTTTACCAAAGCATAAAGGGCACTAGTATGAATGCATTTAGTTGAACTGCCAAGATTTACAAGTTAAACAATTTAAAAGGGAAATAATGAGTGCTAAGAAGTAAGTTTCATTTAAAAATTCAAGCTCATTCCATAGGCCAAAAATTTTAAAAAACTGATTACCAACTGATTACCAGTAAATTAAGAGAAATCTCTAAATTTCTACTTTTATTCCTACTAGCAAATAGTTCTTTCAAACATTACGTGAATTCATTAGCTTTAGATTTGAAATAATATGACTGTCCTTTTCTCAGGAAATACTTTCTTAATGTGAAAACATAGTCTAATTCAAGACCCTTAAAAACACTGAGCTTGCCCTGACAATGAGAAGACCTGTGATTTTAGAAAGAGTATAGTTTTCAAAAGATGCCCATGTGATTTAGCAGCTATTTATCAGCTCCCTCAAAACAGGAACTTTCACATACAAGGACTTATATAACTCAGGGATAAGAGTATCACAGTGAATTTTTGTTTAGACTCCCTAAACCTTTATTCTGTCACCACCTTGACCTTTTGTGTATCTTACCCTAACAATACAACTCAGCCATAATTCCTCACCAACTGTTTTAGTCTGCAAAAGACTTACAAGGCACACGGCTGATCAGGCACATGACAGGGCACAATGGTGGCTTTTACCAGTCTCTGCCTTCTCTTCCAGGCAGAGTTCTTGCCCTAGCTAGAACTTCTATTAAGAGTACAATATTGAATAACAACGGTGACAGTGGGCATCCTTGTCTTGTACTGGATCTTAGAGGGAAAGCTTTCAACCTTTCCCCATTGAGTACGATGTTGGCTATGGGTTTTTCATATATGACTTTTATTAGATTGAGGAATTTTCCTTCTATTCCATCTTTTGAAGTGTTTTTTTATCAAAAAAGGATGCTGGATTTTGTTGAATGCCTTTTCTGCATTGATAGAGATGATCATGTGGTTTTTTCCCTTCAATTTGTTAATGTAGTGTAATACGTTGATTGATTTTCTTATGTTGAACCAGCCTTGCTTACCAGGAATAAATCCCACTTGGTCATGATGTATAAGTCTTTTGATATGCTACTGGATTCCATTTGCAAGTATTTTGCTGAGAATTTTTGCATCTATGTTCATTAGAGAGATTGGTCTACAATTTTCTTTTCTTGTAGTATCTTTATCTGGCTTTGGTATTAGGGTGATGTTGGCTTCATAAAATGTGTTGGGTAATTTTCCCTCCTCTTCAATTTTTTGGGAGAGTTTAAACAGGATTGGTGTCAATTCTTTTCGAAATGCTTGGTAGAATTCACCTGTGAAGCCATCTGGTCCTGGACTTTTCTTTGCTGGAAGATTTTTGATGACGGATTCAATCTCCTTAAATGTGATTGGTTTGTTAAGTTCTTGTATTTCTTGTAGCATCAGTGTAGGTTGGTTGTGCCTTTCTAGAAATTTGTCCATTTCATCTAGGTTGTCTAGTTTGTTGGCATATAGTTTCTCATAATATCCTCTTATGATTCTTTTTATTTCTGTGGGGTCATTTGTAACTTCCCCCCTTTCATTTCTGATTGTATTTATTTGCTTCTCTCTTTTTTTCTTTGTGAGTCTAGCTAGGGGTTGTCAATTTTATTGATCTTCTCAAAGAACCAGCTTTTGGTTTTGTTGATTTTCTCTATTGTTTTCTGTTCTCATTTTCATTTATTTCTGCTCTAATCTTTATTATTTCTTTCCTTCTGCTTGCTTTGGGATTGGTTTGCTGTTCTTTTTCTAGTTTCTCTAGTTGTTCAGTTAAATCTTTGAGTTTAGCTCTTTCTTGTTTTTTTAATATATGCATTTAGGGCTATAAATTCCCTCTCAAGACTGCCTTTGCTGTATCCCATAAGTTTTGATATATTGTGTTCTCATTTTCATTTGTCTCAATATATTTGTTGATTTCACCTGCAATTTCTTCTTTGACCCACTGATTATTTAGGAGTGTGTTGTTCAGTCTCCATACATTTGTGAATTTACTTTTTTCCTATTTTTGATTTCTAGTTTCATTCCATTATGATCTGAGAAGGTGCTTTGTATAATTTCAATCTTTTTCATATTTATTGAGAGCTGCATTGTGACCTAACATGTGGTCTATCCTGGAGAAAGATCCATGGGCACTTGGGAAGAATGTATAGCCCGCTGAGTTTGGATGCAGTGTTCTGTATATATCTGTTAGGTCTAACTTGTTTATCATATTGTTCAAGATCTCTGTTTCCTTGTTGCTCTTCTGTCTAGTTGTTCTACCTAATGATGTGAGTGGGGTGTTGAAGTCTCCAACGATTATTGTAGAAATGTCTATTTCTCCCTTTAGTTTTGCCAGAGTTTGTCTCATATATTTTGGGGCACCCTGGTTAGGTGCATAGATATTTATGACTGTTATGTCTTCCTGGTGGATTGTACCTTTTATTAATATATAATGGCCTTCTGTACCTCATAACTTTTTTGCATTTGAAGTCTGTTTTGTCCGATACTGATATTCTACCCCTGCTCGTTTTTGGTTACTATTTGCATGGAGTATCTTTTTCCAACCTTTCATGTTCAGCTGGTTTGTATCCCTGGGTCTAAGGTGAGTTTCTTGTAAGCAGCATATGGATGGCTCATGTTTTTTTATCCATTCTGTCAGTCTATCTTTTGGTTGGGGTGTTTAAACTATTCACATTCAATGATATTACTGTAAATGTGTTATCTACTTCCACTATTTTTTTCTTTGGTTTTTCTATGTCATATCGTATTTTTGTCTGTCTTTTTATTCTTTTGGTTATCCTTTCTCTATTCTTTCTTCTATACTCTCCTCCAGGCCTCTCTCTCTTGTCTTTTTATTTCAGATTCTAAGGCTTCCTTTAATATTTCCTCCAAAGGTAGATTCTTTTTTGCAAACCTCTTAGTTTCTGTTTGTTTGTGAATATGTTATACTTACCTTCATATTTGAAGGACAATTTTGCAAGATAAAGAATTCTCAGCTGGCAGTTTTTCTCTTTCAGTATCCTAATTGTATCATACCACTGTCTTCTTGCCTCCATGGTTTCTGAAGAGAAATCTGTGCAAAGTCTTACTGGACATCCCTTGTACGTCATGGTTTGTTTCTCCCTTGCTGCTTTGAGAATCTTCTCTTTATCTTTGACAGCTGGCATTCTGAGTAGCATGTGTCTTGGAGTATATCTATTTGGATTTATTCTGATTGGGGTACAGTGCACTTCTTGGACACATAGTTCATTTCTTTCATGAGAGTTGGGAAATTTTCAGCTATTATTTCTTCAAATACTCTTTCTGCACCTTTCCCTTCTCTTCTCCTTCTGGAACTCCCATGACACACATTTTTGCGTTTCATGTTGTCTTTCATGTCTCTTGGCCCCTGCTCAATTTTTTCCATTCTTCTCTCTCTGTGTTCTTTACTCTCTTCAATTTTAGCTGTTTTGTCTTCGGTATCACTTACTCTTTCTTCTACCTTTTCGAGTCTGCTGTTCTTTGCCTCGAATGTGTTTTTGATCTCACCTAGTTTGTCTTTCATTCCCATAAGCTCTGTTACTTTTCTGTTCAGGATTTCAAATTCTTCTTTGCACTCAATCAATGTCTTATTGATGTCATTTTTCTCTTTAGTCATATTGTCTTTCAACTGATTGATTTTGAAAATTTGTGCACATTTCGCTAATTAGTTCTCTCAAATCCTGTGTCTCTTTTGGAGCTTTGATATGTCCCTTTTCTTGGGCCATGTCTTCCATTTTCTTAGTATGGCTCGTAATATTTTGCTGATGTCTAGTCATCTGATTAGGATGTAGTTTACTCAGATGCTCAATTTCTTTCTCTTTTGTAGGGATTTAGTGGCAGGAGTCTATGTGTTACCACTGTTTTTTCATTCTTGGCTCAACCTGGATTGTTAGAATTGTCCCTGCTAGTTGCTCAAAACTGGGCTCTGGACTCAGTAATTAGTTGCAGACCGGCTTCCTAAGGCTTTCGGAAGGGAAGCTAAAAAGGCCAGAAAAAGCCTCTCTTACTTGTTTTTAATTTTCTCACATGCGTTTCCATGGTCTGCCAGAAGATGGCGCTCTTTGACAGCTCTCAGTTCAGTGCCTGGTCAGAGTATATTCATTGCAACACAGACCGGATCAATGTGATAGAGTTTCCTGACTAGAGGCTAATAACCTTGCAATTCAAACTTTCTCAGTGACAGTTCTCCATCCTTCTCTGGCAACCCACATCCCTTTTCCCAGGTTGGAAATATTTCCACTCCCCTCTAGGTCCTCAACAATCAGTCCCTATTAGTAGCATTAGAGATTGGGAGGGTTGTATTTATTTAGCCCCTTGCTGGGTCCCAAGGCAAACAACGGCACGGCCCCACTTGGCCTAGAAGGGCTCCTGGGACACAGGAGACCAAATCTGTCAGTCAAAAGCTGAGTCAGCCTTAGGCTGTGTTCCTCTCTCTCCCCTCTCCTGGGGTGGTGGATCCCTGGAGCCCTCTTTGTCTATAGGTGGCAGGCCCAGAGGTCTGAGAATTCTAAAGTGTCTTTAGTGTTGGGGAGGGTGCCAGCAGCAGCCACCACTGGTTTCAACTCACAGTTCTGTCATCTCGATTCCCCTCTTTTGTCCTTTTCTCCTCTGGGCAGTGTCCAGCCTCTGCCTGATGTCCTAAACCCTAGAAGTTCCTTTTCCAGCCTATCCTCTAGCTATTTTTCTGGAGTAGAAGAAAGCCCCATGTCTTTCTAGTCCACCATCTTCCTAGAAGTTCTTCCATGTTCCTTTTATTTTGTATTCCTGGACAGTCTCCACAGATTTCTTATAAAAGTTGGGTAGAGTCTGATGGTAACAAAGGATACTAGCCAAGGTCCTGGAATCTTGAAGCATTGGCTCTTAGTGATGTTAAACATTTGGAGTACTATGGGAAAACTCTGTGGTTCATTCAGGATTTAGAATTAGTTCATCTCTAGAAGGCCTACAGCCTTCCAATTGACAGTCCTATCACAAATTTGCAGCTATTTCTAGACTTATGTCTGAGTATCTGTGCATTATTGGTACAAACAAATGTCATCTCTAGAGGAAATTCTTCTAACCTTTCTCTTACACATCAGGAAATAAAGTGAAGCATTTCCCAATCATTCACAGCAATCCATGCCAGTGTCTTATAGGGCTGCCATTCCCGCTACCCATATATGTGACATTTGGAATCATCTCAATGAATCAATCAATTATTCATTCATTTACCCATTCATCCATCACATATTTATTGTTTGAATGCATCAATCAATATCCAAGATACTGGAGATTCATAGACAAGGAAGACAAGTTTCCTGTCTTTGATCAACTGAAATATTTTTTTATTTAGACCTTCAGATCTAAGGTTGAAGTATATAATTACTATCCTAGTTTCAATATCATAAAAACAGTGGGCCAAAATAAAAATCCAGCTAGGCCACACAGTGCATTTGTGCAAATTAAAAATGGCAACTCCTGTAACTGGACCCAGAGTGGCAAGTGAACAGTGCTCTTATATAATGGGTATCTCATGCTTCAATGGAGACAGGCTAACCACGAAGCGCAGGCAAGATTTTGGCTGACTGTTGACCCCACAGTTGTACCCCTTGGACAGAGAACACAAAATGAACAACTATACATAGCAGTCTTATTTTAGGTGGTAGAACTCAGAATGAATTGTGGAGCAACACAGGCCACCAAGTAAACATTCTAAAATAATACAATGCCTATATCCAAATAGCTAAATTGAGAAGGTTGAGGTGTAAGAGATTTCCAGGGCCAATCCAGATATCACAGAGAATAGTCAGAAGAATCCCAAAGACAAAAAACTGTGAATAACTATGATCTTCCACAACAATAAAATTTTGGCAATCTTGGTGATTGGTATTGTTTCAGGGAATGGCTTTATCTGCTAGAAAAAATAAGAAAAGTGGAATTGCTTTATAACATGCTCTTTCCAAGCATTTTCCCAATTGGATTACAAACTCTCTATGGATATGGACCTAAGCTAAGAATGTCATGAACTTTGTGGGTACGTACTCAATACAAAGCATCAAAATTCCACTTTGTGCAAAAGAAAGAAAAGAGAAAGATTTTAAGAATCAATCATGTATAAATGAAAAATTTCTACGATTATAGACAATTATTGGGTGAAGAAGGGCAGGTTCAAAAGTGTCCTGCATATCCTAAATTATCTCCATATCTCATTTATTTTAGTTAGTGTTTTTCCAGTAACCATGCATGATTGCATGTCATCAATTTGGTAAGCGAGAAGTTTGATAACACAATTTTTCTATATCAGGAAGAGACATACACAACTTAGCTTTGGGCATATAATTAAATGGACCACAAAACCTTCATTTATTAGATTTTATTGCAGATTTTTGAACACAAATTTATTCATGCTCAAAGAGAAGAAGAAATTATTATAAAGGTTACTGAAATTTGTATTATTTTTAGCCCAGGAAAAAAGATGTAAGTAAAACCTGTATTCTCTTAACTATATTATAAGTCAAAACAGGTAGACCAAGTTAATAACAAGTTGATAAAAATATCAATAGCAATATATGCTGATAAAATATAAATAACATTTTTTAAATGTGGCCTATATAAAAATCTGCAATATCTGTGAACATACGACACCTCTAGATTCTAGCTAACACAAACTGTCATTTCCTCTTAGAGAAAATACACCTGCCTTAAAACTTTCACACAACTTATTCTACGATAATTCTCTACGATTTCCAAACCTACACTGCAACTTCAATTTGTTACTTGATATTTAGAAATTGATATATTTTTATCATCACCTCCACATTTCTCTCACTGTGCGACCACTTCAGCTACTCTCAACAGAAATATGACTAGTCTATAGTCACTAGTTTATATTTGGAGACTTCTTTATATACGTACCTGCTCTACCAATCCTATGATTAAATGGTCTCTTCAAAAAGCCTCTTTTTATATTTTTTAATTTAAAAGAAATACTGAAAAACACAGTTAAGTAAAATTACTCTCAATCTCACTATGTAAAATCGTATAAAAAGTTAACGTATAATACGAGCGCTTGCGACTGGCGAGAGGAGACCAACGTGTGAATCGATGATGAAATAGATGATACAGAAGTTGAAGAAACACAAGAAGAGAACAACGTATGGGAAGTAAATGCGGAGTGTGAGCAAATTCCCCCCAAATTTAGGTACTTGGGGAACTCTACAACATCACAGAAGAGTTTGCTACATAGAAAGTCAAGAAGTAAGGACTCTGATGTATATAGTGATGATACTATCTGCAGTCAGGAATCAGAAGACAATTTTGCTGAAGAGCTTCAACAGTATATACAAGCTACAGAAATGGCAAATACCACTCGGTCCTTACCATTTCCTGAAGGATCTGTGAAGAAAGAGGGGATTAATGATACCCAGCAAGCAGTTAAACAAAAAAATTAAAATCTTAAAGCTGGTCCCAAGAATGGTAAACAGAAGAAAATGAAGCGAAAACGGGCTGGCACTGGAAACAAAGGATCAAATGATTTCCTGAGGAAAAATGGCTTACAGGATGACGGTGATAAACCTGAAAAGAGCAGCAGCGTGTGAAAGTGAGCCAGGGATTCATCAACCAACATACAAAAACGCAAAGGAAAACAAATTTGTAAATATTTTCTTGAAAGAAAATGTATTAAGGGTGACCAGTGAAAATTTGATCATGATGCAGAGATAGAGAAGGAAAAGGAAATGTGTAAATTTTATGTACAGGGATATTGTACCAGGGGTGAAAACTGTATTTGCATAGTGCATATACAGATAACAAAATGTTATCAGGGAGAATACTGCAAATTTTCTCATGCTCCACTCACTGCTGAGACACAAGAGCTGTTGGCTAGAGTTTTGGATACTGAAAAGAAGTCCTCATGTAAATAAGAAGACATCAAAAGCTCTCTTACGACCCCAGGAGGAGCTGGCTACCCTGCTGAGGATGACAGAGAAGAACTTTGCAAAGAAGCTGGGTTGTTGATAGCAACCGAGTCACAGTAGCCAGCCTTCAAGAAGAGATGCTCAAACCAGATTTCACGCCTTGTGAAAAACTACATTTTAAAAATTTACTGTTTAACCCATCTCGATTTGGGTTTTGTTACCTGCAGCCAAAGGCAAGCTAGTAAAAGTGAGGTGAGGTCAACCCCACATTTATCTGTCCAAAGTCCTCACCGAAGGCTTTGTTCAGTGTACACTGACACTGCAGAGAGCACATGTTGAGAAAGCAGGACTAGTGAAAACAGGGAGGGCTGATTCCACAACAGGGGGCAGACAACTGCACAGTAACAGTTAAGCATGGAAGGGCTAAGGGGAGAGAGTGTGTGTATGTCTCAGTAAGGACATTAGATGCCCAGCTCATCTAAAACTGAAGTGCTATTGATTTCTGTGAAATTACCTGTCATTTTATAAATGAGAAAAATATAAGCATTTTTAGTTACTTTTTGTCATTCTAAGATACTCATTTTCACATTTAACACCTGAAATTGGAGTGTATTTTACAATATATAGAATATCACATTTGAATTGGCAGTTTATTTTTTGCTTAATGATACGTTAAAATGGATCTTATTGTCAATAATGTGTTTAAATTTTATCAAATATTTTTAACTGAAGTTATACATGTATGTAGTCAAATGAAAGTTGACTGAAATGAAATATATTACAGATTAATGGATTATGAAGGCATAATAAAGCTATGTTGTTTTTCTTGGGAAAAAAAGTAATGTATATATAGTTAGTAGTAATATTTTGATAATGTTCTTTAATCATTTGTAACAAATGTTCCACAACAATGCAAGGTATTGGTGGTGGGACCATGTATGCGAATCCTATATGGTATGATGGTTTTGAAAATTCACAAGTTCTCTAAATTAAAAAAAAAAAAAGTTACTGAGAAAAAATTAAACCCACAATGTCCTTTCTCCAATTCATCCAATTACAATTGTTAAAGGTTGCCATGGTTGAAAGCTTCGTGCCCATCTCTTCTGACATTTTAATATTTTTATACAGACATCTTTCCTCATGTGTGTATGTGTATATAAACATTCACCATTTTGTCTCTTCTAAATATTATATCATGTACACATACACACACTGCTTTTTCCATTAATAATATCTTATGTTTATCTCTCCATATTAACATAAAGAGAACGAATTTATTCTATTAAAGGGTTACATGATACTCCATTGTATAACTTTCTTATAATTTATTTAGCAGTGTTCCATTGGCAGACAGCTTGCTTTAAGTTTTTTTTTTTTTTTAATTTTTATATACAACATTGCAATGAAGTTCCCATACATGTTTATGTAAACTTTCTGAACCACATTTTTCCATATGATAAATTTCTTAAAGTGTTTTTGCTAAAATATATATAAGATTCTTGAGAATAGGATTCTTGCTTTCTCTCTTTCTTTTATGGTTTCCCAAAGGATTCACATAACATTCCAAAATACAATTGTCACTAAATAGAGTTAAAAAGACTCTAGTTAATTGAGTGGTTTACTATTATAAAAGTAGGACTGATCTTTGTGAATACCCTGAAAAAAGATAATTTATTGACCCTTTCATTTTTTCCCATAGCAATAAATTCTATGTGCCATCCAAAGCTTCATTTAGGGAGGCTCTGCTGATAGGCAACTCTTTATTGAAAAGCAGTTTCTATTTTGCTTGACTGTTACAAATGAAATTCATCCTTCCAGTGTCACTGAGTGAGCACCTACATCTATTGGTTTTACTGCATTCTAACATACCACTCATTACTGAGAAAAGATATTATGTATTAGATGAGTATAGTATAATTGAAAATATGCTGTCCTAAGACAAGCTTGTTTCTATCTAAATATGTAACACTGTTCCAGGGCTCCCTAGCTCATAGCTTTTCCGTCCATAAAGTAAAAGAAATTAAATAGACAAGTTCTATGGTCATTTCTGCTTCTAAAATTATTTGCTGTAATACTTGACCATGAAGATAGCATTGTCATGTTATTCAACCTCTAAAATATTCCTTCTAATTTGAAAATAGCAGAATTATTGGAAAATATTTTTTCAAGATTTGTTCAAATTGTATAAAACTTGAAATAATTGTATGTATATTCTCTGTAATTGCTAACAGGGAAAATGGGCATACTGATTATTACCATAAAGTGTTTTTGTGAAGATTTCCTAAGGGAATTCACTTAGTGTGCTTATCACATACAGGCACTCAATGAATATCATTTGGTATCATTATTATCACTGGAAAACCTTTGGAGTGTATGCCCTATACCTTGCTTTAAATTATAGAAATTATTCAAAATAGCAGTTTTATAATCTGTAGTGTCTTAGCTGCTTTTAAAAATTAAAAATAAAATACTTTCAAAAATATGTTCTAATGAGCTAGTATAAAGAGAGCTAAGAAATAACAAGCAGAAGAAATTACAAAGAGTATACTTATAGTCATCAATCACCATCAGTTTATCTAGGGCTATCCCATCAACTGAAAGAACCCTGTGTTATATAACTTGGATAACAGTGGAAAACCACATCTTTTGTGGAAGCATTCCTGCAGAGTTCTGGTACTTAATATAGCTATTGCTAGCATACATAAAGGCCAGTGCATGTATGTTTCATGTACTTTATTATTTCATAAGATTTCAAATTCTAACATATTACATCAAGCAAGGTTATATACACAACTAAACTCTTTAGAGCTAGAAAGAAGACTCAAAATGCTGGCCCAATTTCAGATCAATTGTCCCCTAAGGTGTAATATAAGAATTTTCCATATGGCAACCAGAAGTTTCATCTACACTCCTCTGCTCTATATGTAATTTCATTCTTTCACCTCTAGGAGCTTTCCATGCTATTTTGTGATGCATACAGTCCTCATGCCCCTGTCTCTTTTAAGACCATCTTCAAATCCAACCTTCTCTAAAAGGCCATCACTGATCCTTCTCCTGTGCTTGGTTTGAGATGCTAATAAGGTTAGCCTTCTATGAAGGAAAGTTGCTCTCCACTTTGTCATGAGGCCCTAAAAGCCAAGTCTCTTTTACCTTTTCACATGTGCTTCTTATTCTTCCAGCATCAGGTGCTCCATAAATATTTTTGTAATTGAATTGAACTGACTTGAAGATGACTCTTAATTCAACCTTTAAGAATATAAGGCTCAAAATTAACATATGAACACTGGTCTCCATTAGCAGTGGAGCTAAATAAAAATAACCCATTAAATGAACTTCAACTAAACCATTAAACAAATTGTAACTTCCCCTCAACTTTGCTCCTTAAGCATAATTTGGAACCTGGAACGTTTTGGGACTTGAGGGAATTTTGGTACCTAATTCATTTTTATTAACAGTGTTTTTGAGTGTATTGTATCAGGTATTATGGTAAATGTTGGCTACTCAAAGGTGAAAAACAAGGACATTCCTCTGACAAGAACCTTTCAATTTAGTCAAGTAAAAAGTAAATAGATAACTATAATTCAGTGTCAGGACAGGGTAAGTACAAGGGATTGAGGGGTCCCTTCTTGGGAAATGAAAGCTTTTAAAGACCATCTAAGAGATGATCCAAAAGAATGATGGAAATTAGTAACAACATAAAAGTAGAGGGAGTGAGTAAACACAGTTGCATACTGTGGGAAAACAGGAGCTTCAGGAGAGTTATCAGAAGATAAATGCATTTTAATTTGCTCATTCTCTGTTACACTCACAAAAGGGTATTCTTGGATTCAACTAACATACAATATTTATGCCATGCCACTCAGAAAGACATAGGACAAGAAATGTATCTCAGTTGTACAATATCAAGCATCCCTCTTCAATTGGAATCCTTGTAGTAGTTCATGCGGTTCACACAGTTCACACATCTCCCTATGTGACAACTCAGATGCCAAGAAACAAAAAACACATAAAGTGGGTATGGGAGATGCCCTGTCTGAAAAGCCTCACTCCCATAGTAATCAATATCTCTTGTCACAACTACAGAGTCTCCAAAAAGCCCACAAAGGGACATCCAGGAATAAGCATTATTGCACTCCAGGAAGTCCAATGTTAATTCATCAGAAGTCATTTTTCTATAGCAATTTTGCCTAGAAACATACTCCATATTTTAATAGAGTTTGACCAGTTACCAGTGGTCATAATTTCATGCAGAAGGGGAAAGAATTTTGTTAACCTTCTTCCCACAATCCCACTATTGTTAGAAACTGTCTACTCTTCTGGGATAAACAATTAAACAATGTTCCAGGTACTGGACAGAGCACGTAGAAGCCTGTGGGAAGAGAAAAATTGGTACATAACAGTGTCTGAAAGAAAGTGCATAATGACTGAAGTATAGTGAGGGGAATGTGGATAAAGTGTACTGAGACTAGCAAGAAGACAGCCTCAAGAAAGCAAGGGAGAAAATAATTTGTAGGGCTACAGTTTATCCTAAAAAAAACAATGTAGAACCACTTGTATTAGTCAGCCAAAGGGGTGCTAATGTGAAATACCAAAAAAGGGTTGGTCTTTATAAAGGGTATTTATTTGGGGTAGAATTCCAGATACCAGGCCTAAAGCGTTAAGTTTCTTCTCTCACCAAAGTCCACTGCCACGTGTTAGAGCAAGACAGCTGCCAGCGTTTGCCAAGGTTCAGGCTTCAGGGGTTCCTCTCTTCCCGGGGCTGCATTTCTCTCTGGGCTTAGCTCCTGTTTCCTCTACAAGGTCAGCTGTAGACGATCAGGCGAATGGCTTGCTTCTCTTCTCCTGGGGCCTTCTTTCCAACATCAAAACTGCTTCTCAAAGGACTGCTTCAACTCTGTTCGTTGTCTTACCTTTTATATTTGATTCCCCACCCACCAAGGGGTGGGGCTCAACGCCCTACCGACGTGGCCCAGTCAACGCCCTAATCATAACTTAATCATGCCCAGATTAACAGATCAGTTTACAAGCATGATCCAATTATATTTTTGGAATTCATAATTACATCAAATTCCCAGACAGCTACACCAGGCCATAAAGCTTAAGTTTCTTCCCTTACCAAAGCCCATTGCCACGTGTTGGAGCAAGACAGCTGCCGACGTTTATCAGGGTTCAGGCTTCTTGGGTTCTTCTCTTCCCGGGGCTGCTTTTCTCTCTGGGCTCAATGCCTCTGTTTCCTCCACAAGGTCAGCTGTAGACTATGAGGCTCTCTAGGCTTTGCGTCTCTCCACAAGGCCAGCTGTAGACTATCAGCAAACAGCTTGTCTCTATTCTGGGGCCTTCTCTCCAACATCAAAACTCCAACATCAAAACTGCTCCTCAAAACCTGCTCCCTCTGTCCTTTGCCCTGCCTTTTATATTCGATTCCCCCACCCACCAAGGGGTGGGGCTCAATGCCCTACTGACATGGTCCAGTCAACGCCTTAATCATAACTCAATCATGCCCAGACCAACAGGTCAGTTTACAAGCATGATCCAATTATATTTTTGGAATTCATAATTACATCAAACTGCCAAACGGCTACACCACTAAAAGATTTAAAGCAAGAGAATGATTTAATCATATTTATATTTTAGAAATATATCTGTGTCCACAATATGGACAGTATGAAGTAGAAGAGTGTAAGTAAGCCTGATTTCTCATATTTGCCCCTATAGATCCTCTCTCCACCCTTACCCAACTATCCCCACTCTGCTAGTCTGAACTACAACAATGGGTTCCCTTACTGATGGCTTCCTGTTAGAATTAGACCATAGGGAGCCCTGGAAAAGAGCTGAAGGAAGGAAGAAAGTGAAGCCAGAGTATTTACTTCCATGGATTCTTCCCTTCAAGTTTTCCTGAGGTTTGGCTCAGACCTTGAACAGGTGTAATTGTTCCTCTCCAGATGGTCCTGTCTGAACAGCTTTCTCTCATCTGGTAATCACTCCTCCCCTTGAAACTGGCTCCAGCATACTGTACTATCTCTTTTGGCTTCCCTTCCTTTACCTTTGTATATAATCCTTTTATTAAACCCTTCTAAAATTATCCTAATGTTAATGTACCATATATTTTCTACTAGGTCCCACACTGATCACAACAAGGCATTAGACCAGGCAACAAGTTAAGAGTTGTTGGGTATACATGTATAGTGGACACTCAGTACTGTGCCCAAGATCCCTCAAACCATTTACCATTTGTTGCCCCTCCCCCCTCTTCTATATGCCTTTTCTTCTAATAAACCTTTAACTCTATTGGGAAGACAGCCAGCTGTCAAGCTCCTGGAGCTGCTTTGCCGGAACATGCCAACAGCAGAAAGCCTGGGTGTTTACATATCCCTAGAGTGGTCCATAGACAATGACTGCTGGTGCAACAGTATGAAAGCCCAGCTCCCTTGCCCCAACTCAGGACAAACTCTGAGGCAAGTCTATGCTTCACAGTTCTCCTGTAGGTTCAGCTGAAGTCTGTCTACATGCAGGTCCCAGGGCAAAATGAAAATGCATGGTTCCTTGTTCAAAAAACAGGAAATCAGTGCCATTAAAGGCACTAAATAAAACGTAGAAACATAAAATGTAAAACTTTTACCATTCTTCCACAGCCTCTTGACTTGTCATGGTGTTTTTATTTGCTATTTATTGTCATTCTAAGTAAAGTTAACATTTTAAATTATAGCATGAATGTCACCATTCATCTTTATGTTGTACAATGCCAGTTTTAAGTATAATTATAAGGGAACTTAACTCATATGCAAAAGCGCTGAAATTACACAGTTTGTATTTTAAGCTTATACATGCACAAATATTTCATTCTTACCACTACCATGGAAATGCTATGCAAAAGTAACTCAAGTGATTTTATTTCATTTCTTGATAGCTGTATATTGCACCAACACTATTGGTATACTGATAAGTAAGAAAGGACTGAAAGGAGAGGAAACTATGGATTGCTCTATTTTTACCGTTCCTTCTGTGACATCATTTTTAGCAAAAGTGGTTAGCTAAAAGAGGGAAGTAACATGAGTAAGAAAGGACATGATAGGGTTCCTTGGTCATTCATGTTTCTTAGAATGTCATTGACTTCTTTCTGCATTCCAAGCAAGTTCAGGTTCAAAGGAAAAGCATGGTCTCCTGGGGCTGTTGGCACTTCTGCTTACTCAGGCAAAGCCTTAATACACTTACCTTGTACTTTCTGTGAGTCTTGCTGAACTCCCACACATCATGGGTCTACCAGAGTTCTGTGCTTATGGGCATTGCGAATGTTATGTGTTAATGGACAAGTAACAGTGAATATACAAATTGCAGGTATCGCCTCTGCTCTTGAGTATAGTCCATTGTCCCATCTTCACTTACTAAGGACAAATTCTAAAATAAAATAAATAAATTCCAAGATGGTGGTAACTGAGAATTAACCATGAGCAGGCAGGCCCTGTGCAATAGCACAAATTGTACATCCATGAAGCCAGGCTTGTCTACACTGGATTTTGCTGAAATTTCACCCTTTTTCTTTCCCTTTTTCTGCTTCTTCTACTCCCTTGATTGCTTCCCCTGGCAATTCCTTATTCAATCACTTACATATTAATCCCTTCCTTGGGATTTGCTTTTGGGGAAACTAGCAATTGTAGTTTGAATCTGAATGTACCCCAGAAAAACATATTCTTAAATATAATCCATTCCTGTAGGTATAAACCCATTGTAAGTAGCACCTTTTGATGAGGCTATTTCAGTTAAGGTGTGACCCACTTCATTCAGGATGGTTCTTAATCCTCTTACTGGAGTATTTTATAAGGGAATAGAATTCAAAGAAAGAAAGCCACAGAAGAAAGAATCTGAAATCAGTGAAACCTGGGAGAGAAGGCAGAGACCAGCAGATGATGCCATGTGCCTTGCCATGTGTCAGAGGAGCCAAGGATTGCTGACAACTGGTCTTCAGGAAGAAAGAACAGTCTTGATGATGACTTGATTTGGACATTTTCCTGGCCTCAAAACCATAATCCAATAAATTCCCATTGTTTAAGCCAACCCATTTATTTGTATTTGTTACAGCAACCTGGGAAACTTAAACAGATTTTGGTACCAGGAGTGGGATGCTTCTATTGTAATACCAAAAATGTAGAAACAGCTTTGGAATTGGGTAATGGGTAGAGGCTGGAAGAATTGTGAGGTGCTTAATAGAAAAAAAACTATATTGCTCTGAGGAGACTGTTGGTAGAAATACAGATTCTAAAGGTACTTCTGATGAGGACTCAGAAGAAAATGGTGAATGTGTTATTGGAAACTGGAGGAAAGGCAATCGTTGCTTTAGAGTGGCAGAGAACTTTGGAAAATTGAGTTCTGATGTCAGATGAAAGGCAGAATTTGAGTGTGATGAGCTTGGATATTTAGTTGATGATATTTCCAAGCTAAATGTGGAAAGTGCAGTCTGGTTTCTCTTTTCAGCTTATATTAAAGTGCAAGAAGAAAGGGATAAGCTGAGAACTGAACTCCTGGGACAAAGAAACCAGAAATTGATGGTCTGGAAAATTCTGAGTTTCTGGAAAATGAGTCCCCTGAGAAAAGTGCTCCATGTGAGAGTTTAATTGAACAAGAAACCAGTTAACCACTTAAGTGCAAGTCAGCATTGGAGATACAGTCATACAGGAAGGACCTGCGGAAAGTCTTCCTCTCTGATTGATTGGACCCCTGTGTACTCATGCAAAACTGACAAGTTTTTCGTGAGATCTGTATGAATGGAACCACTGCTAGCCTGGACTAAAAGGGACAGAAAAAGGACAGACTGAAGTAAAAACCACTTCAAGGACAGGACCATGGAAGCTGAGGTCTGGACTGAAAACATCTTCTCAGGTCAAGAGAGCAGTCTCACCCATCTACGTGGAAAGAGTGATCCTCCAGTGGTGATGGAGAGGGTGGCCCTTCTACCTCATTGTTCAGTGTGGCAGTTTGAGATTATTTATGAATTCCATAAAGAGAGATTATGTTTGTAAACTGGTTATCCTCTGGGCATGATAACCCTTTGATTGTATTAGATTCAGCTGAGACGTCTGACTAAATTATGTTAAGATTAGGGCTTTGATTCAGCCATGTCATTAGAGTAAGACTCACAGTTAAGTCCTAGCCCCCTTGGTGGGTGGCTAAAACAGACTCTCACAGGGAAGTAGACACATACAGGAGAAGAACACAGAGGAATAAAGACAGCTCATTAGACGTGGCAGAGGCCCCAGGAAAAGAGATGAGCCTGATAGTCTACAGCTGACTTTGTGAAAAGAACAGAGCAGCTGAGCCCAGAAAGAAATGAGCCCTGGGGAGAAAGATGAGCCTTATGCCAGCCTACAGCTGAGATCAGAAGAAGCTGGGACCATGGAGCCTTGGGAGGAAGAAGGGAGGCTGAACCCTCACAGACATTGCCCACTAGCTTGCTTCAAAACATAGCCAATGATTTTGGGTGAGAAAATACCTTTTATGGTACCTTGAGTGGATTCTTTAGGGCCTTGTGACTGTAAGCTTCTATCCCAAATAAATACCCTTTGTAAAAGCCAACCAAATTCTGGTACTTTGCATCAGCACCCCTTTGGCTGACTAATACATTTAGGGAGAGTAGTATCCTGCCAGTGTTCTCAGAAGTTGGAGCCTGTGCCCCAGGGATTGCAGAGTGCAGAGAATCTGGCCACCACCACAGTTTTCTCAGGGTAGAGCCTATTCTCCAGGGATTTTGGAGAGTCTGGCCACCACCACAGTATTCTGAGAGAATTGAGCCTGTGCTCCAGGGATTTCAGAGAGTCTGGCCATCCCCTCAATGTTTGGATAAGGTGGAGACTTCAACCCAGTGTTCAGTGAGAGAAAGTCCACTGTGAAAGAAAAAAAGGGAAAGGGCTGCCGCTCCATTAGGCCTAGAGGTAAAAATATTGTTCCACATATAATGCATTAGATTTCAAGTTCTGAGAGTCATATATGGAGCAATTTCCTCCATATTCACTATACTTTAGCCATGTTAGAAAGGATTCCTGTCCTTTCAACACATCAAGCTGGTTCTACTATGTATATCTCTGCATTTACTACTCCCTCTGGAAATATAATTTTTTTTCCTAATATCTTCTCATAGATGGATTATTTTCCATCTTCAGTCTTCAGATTCCATGTCACTTTCTCAGAGATGTATTTCTTGATCATCATAACCAAGTTGTGATCCACCATCACAACTTTTATTATCCTACTTTATTTCATTTTCTGACATAATTGTGTTACTTATTAGATTATTCATGCATTGTCTTATTGTTGGACTCCCATTTCTAGATGCCAGCTCCTTGAGATTAGAGAAATCATGTCTCTATAGATGACTTTCAGACTTTGAAATCTAATGGAGTAGGCCATGCAGGATTTCAGAATTGTTTGGGACCGATTACCCCTGTTTTCCTTCCAATTTCTCCCTCTGGGAGTGGAAATGTTTATCTTATGCCTTTCCCTCCTTTGAATATTGGAAGCAGATAACATGTTGTCTAGGTTTCACAGTTCCACAGACAGAGAGAAATTGTACCTGAGGACAGATGACAATTATAATCAATTTTGAGGAGACTTTGTACTAAATATTGTTTCTGAAATGATTTAAGGCGTTTGGGATATTGTAATGGAATGAATGTATTTTGCACATGGAAAGAATATGTCTTATTGGGTTTCAGAGGGTGGAGTGTGGTAATTTAAAGCTGTATGTACCCCAGAAAAACATGTACTTAAATATATCCCATTCCTGTGGATGCAAACTCATTGTAAGTAGGACCTTTTGCTGAGGTTACTTTAGTTAAGGTGTGCCCAACTTATTCAGGATAGCTCTTAATCGTCTTGCTGGAGTGCTTTCTAGAATCTTCAAAAAAATAGATATTCCACATTAAATGATGTGGATTTAACAGAACTGCTTGCACAGAATTGAGGAAGAGGTCAGAAAGCTCAAAAAGTTGAGCATACTAAAAATGGATCTATTATATGAGACCCAAGAATCCACAACCTAACCATATTCCTTGAGAAGGCCTGTGAACACTCTATTCATATACAATAGAATGTAAAGAAACAGAAAGAGGCTGAGAGAGATTGTGGGAAGAGGGCTGAGTAGAGAGCTCAAGGATTCAGTCCTTCTACAAGAACAACTATTAAACAGGCAGGAATTGTGTGAAACAACTATTTTGAAACTCTGGAGGCCAGTAGAATATTATATAGGATCTAGGAAAGAGAGAGAAGAAAAGTCTAGTAAATTACATTATAGACCAATAAATTGTTCTAGGAGACACTGGCTCGCTCACTAGTGACAGAGAGGGATATAAAAATCCTCCTCCCCAAGACCAGGGGTGGGCATGTGCAATGACTGATCACAGCTTTTGATTAGTGATTTCAGATTGCTGGGGGCCCAGCACTGAGGGGGGCCATTGTTCCAATCCACCCCAGACAAAAAGGTTGTATTGGAGACACTACATTTCCTCACAGCTATGGGGGACAGTTACTTGAAAAGCTGCATTGCAAAGCAGGTAAAGAAAGCCCAGCTTTGAAGACTTGTAGAAGAAGCTCTTGGAATGCTTCCTGATCCCCTCCCCAGGGCACTTTGGAGCCAGTCTGCATTCCCTATGTGGGTCCTTGGCCCAGTTTCCACTGAAAAAGACTAATTTGGGAAACACCCTCCCAGAATTTTGCCCTCCAAGTGAAAGTGGCTTGAGACAAGTAAAAGTGGCTTGAGACAATGAAAGGAGTGTAAAAACTATGGAGGCTGATTATGGGTCAAAGACTTGCCTACTTTAAAGACACTGGAGAGGGAAGTCTGTTTCCTGGGAAGTAGAGGGGGCATTCAAATGCCTGTAAACAGGGGAACTTCAAAAAAAAAGTAATAAGCATAAGCCCAAGATAAGACTTAGGCCCAGAAAAAGACAAGAACACTGCAGTCTGCATTGCCTTGGCCAGGCCCTCCTGATAGGAGGGCTGAAACTCAAGAAAATCTATGTCTTATCACCAGCTGTATACAAAGTCAAGAAACAGATATCTCTGGGATTAAATCCAAGGGTTAACATTTTAAAATAGTAAAATGCACAGTGAGGGAGAAAAAGTACAAGACAAACAACAAAACAGGAAATGATAGTCCATACAAAGGAATAAAAATCCAGAAAAATACAATGAAGAAGACAAGAATGTGGACATATGAAAAAAGACATTTTAAAACTAATCTTAAAAATGCTTAAAGAGATGAAGGAAAATACAAAGAATGAAAGAATATCAGGAACACAATGAATGAGCAATATGAGAATCTTAGTAAAGAGAAATTTTATAAAGGAACCAAACAGAACTACTGGAGTTGAAGATCATAATAACTGAGATGAAAAATTCCCGGGAGGGTTTCAACAGCAGATTAGAGCTGATAGAAAAAAGAATCAGCAAACTTGAAAACAAGACACTTGAAATGAGTCAAGCTGGGGAGAAAAAAGAAAAAAGAAGCATTTTGGGAAGATGATGTCAGAGTAGGCAGGGAGGACTCAACTCTCTCACAAAAACAATGGAGAAGGGGACAAAAGCTCTCTGAGGGATCTGCTTTGGGGGTCAGCAGACAAGGAAAGTGCTATATAACTCCCAGGAGGGCGAGGGACAGAGAGACGAAGAACCCAAAACAACCAATGTGAATTACCAAACCACCCACAGCAGCTGGGAAGGGGTCCTATCCCCTACTCTCAAGCAGGGATAAAACCCCTGGCTCATTGCAGATGACTGAGAAGGAAACAGACGTCTTCCTCCCTGTAAGCCTGTTTCACAGGAAAAGGGAAGGGGAATCGGCAGGGAGAGGAGTCTCTTCTGTGAATTCAGCCAGCAGAGCCCACTTTGAATCTTGGCTCTGGCCAGACCAAAACATTGGAAAGTTGAGATCAAAAGAAACACCTTCATGGAAAGGTGCACTAATGAGTGCCATCTGCTTGCTGGTCTGGAAACTGCACAGAGAAAAACTGCTTATAGGTCTCGCTTAACCTGAACTACTGGAAGAAAATATGTACCTCATTAGTGAGTCCCTGGTTCAATTTTGATAACTGAAGCAGGCCAATATTTAAAGACTTAGAATAAATTGAACCAAATATCAAAGAAGAGCTGTGAAAAAAAGACAACAGGCAAGAGAGAGAAATTGGCCATCAGAGCAAAGTTACCAACATATTCAGATGCCTAGACATCAGCAAAAAATAACAAGCCAAAAATTATGAGGAAACAGGAAGAGTTGGGTATATACGAAAAACCCACAGCTAACATTAATATTCAATGGTGAAATCCTAAAAGCGTTCCCTCTAAAATCGGAAACAAGACAAGGATATGTACTGTCACTGCTCTTATTTAACATTGTGTTAGAAGTACTTGCACAAGCACCTAGGCAAAAAAAAAGTTTTAAAAGGATCCAAATTGGAAAGAAAGAAGTAAAAATATCACTATTTGCAGATGATACAATCCTATACCTCAAAAGCCCTGTGAAATATACAACAAAACTTCTAGAGCTTATAAATGAGCTCAAGAAAGTGGCAGTTTATAAGATTAATGTGCAAAAATCAGTAGCATTTCTGTACAGCAATAATGAGCAATCTGAGGAGGAAATCAAGAAAAAAATCCCATTTACAATAGAATGAAATACCTAGGAATAAATTTAACTAAATATTAAATGACTTGTATGCAGAAAACTATACAAAACTGTTAAAGGAGGTCAAAGAAGACCTAAATAAGTGGAAGAATATTCCATGTTCATGGGTAGGGAGACTAAATATCATCAAGATGTCTATCCTACACAAACTGATTTACAAATATAATGCAATCCCAATAAAAATTACCACAGCATTTTTTACTGTGTTGGAAAAGCTAACTATGAAATTTATTTGGAAGGGCAAGGTGCCCTGAATAGCCAAAGGCATATTGAAAAAGAAAAACAAAATTGGAGGAATCACACTACCTGACTTTAAAACATACTACAGAGCTACAGTGGTCAAAACTGCATGGTATTGGCCCAAGGATAGACATACTGACCAATGGAACTGAATTGAGAGTTCTGATATATATCCTCACATATACAGTCATCTGATATTTGACAAGGCCACCAAGCCCACTCAACTGGGAGAGAATGGCCTCTTCAACAAATGGTGCTTGGAGAATTGAATATCCATATCCAAAAGATTAAGAGAGGAACACCATCTCACACCTGATACAAAAATTAACTCAAGATGGATCAAAGATCTAAATGTAAGAGCCAAGACCATAGAGATCTTGGAAGATAATGTAGGGAAGCATCTACAAGATGTTGTTTTAGGAAATGGTTTCATGAACTTTACACCCAAAGCACGAGCAACAAAAGAAAAAATAGAAAAATGGACCTCCTCAAAATTAAAAACTTTTGCACCTCAAAGAAGTTTGTCAAGAAAGTGAAAAGGCAGCCTACTTAATATTTGGTAACCATATATCTGAAAAGGGCCTAATATACAGCATATATAAAGAAATCCTACACCTCGAAAATTAAAAGACAAACAACCCATTTAAAAAATGGGCAAGTCATTTGAATAGGCACTTCTCCAAAGAAGAAATACAAATGGCTAAAAAGCACGTGAAAAGATGCTCAACATCACTAGCTATTAGGGAAATGCAAATCAAAAAACTGCAATGAAATATCACCTTACACCAATTAGACTGGAGGCTATTAAAAAAACAGAGGACTAAAAGTGTTGGAGAGGATGTGGAGGAATGGTGCCCTTATCCACTGCTTATCCACTGCTGGTGGGAATGCAGAATGATGCAACCATTGTGGAGGACAGTTTGGTGGTTCCTCAGGAAGCTAACTGTAGAACTGCCATAATATCCAGCAGTCCCACTGCTGGGTATATACCCAGAAGAATTGAAAGCAGGGACACAAACAGATATATGCACACCAATGTTCATAGCAGCATTATTTACTATTGCCAAAAGTTGGAAAAAATCTGAATGTCCATAACAGATAAATGGATAAGTAAACTCTGGTATATACATACATTGGAATATTCCTCAACTTTAAGAAGGAATGCAGTATTAACACATGGGATAACATGGATGAGCCTTGAAGACCTTATGTTGAATGCAGCAAGCCAGGCACTGAAGGACAAATATTACATGACCTCATTGATATGAATTAAGCAAATTGAACAGACTCACAGAGATAGAGTCTGGAAGATAGGTTTATAGGAGACAGAAATGGAGAAGAAGGTTGTGAGTCAATGCCCATATGGGCAAAATCTATAAGGTAGAAGAGTGTAGTTGTGCAGTAGATGGGCATGACAGTGGTGCAGTGATGCTATTGGGTTGGGTGGTGCTGGCCTGTGACGGGGGTAGGGAGGGGAGATTGCACTGTCTATGGAACCAGGGGAAGTGTCAGGGAGGGTCAGGGGAGGGAGCAGATGAACTCTGGGGATTTGCGGGTATGTGGTCAAAACTACAACATTGGGAATATTTTTTTGGCAAATACGGCAGGAGAGGGTTACTGGTTTAGGGTGTTGAAGGTGGGGGCATGCGGGACAGAGCAACTGGGGCAGGCTTCTAGGGAGTATGTGAGTGTTCATCCTGTCATAGTGCATTGTATCAGTGGGTGGAGATCCACACAATGAACGGGAAGGTACTGGACTCCCATCCTGGGGAGTCCTGCTACGTTCTCAAAATAGAGGGATGGGAGTTTCTCGAGAGCATAGGCAGTGCCTAATAGGGAAGGACAGGCCAGTATGTTAAGCACTCAATGTTGTTGCAAGTAACTATGAATCTTGCTCTTCAAAGAGTGAAGCTTGGTTCTTGTCGTGGATCCTGAGGGGAGGGGGAGGGAGGAATAGAATAGATGGAACATGGGGCATTTGAGGGGCATTGGAATTGTTCTACATGATCTTACAATGATGAATATAGCCCATGTTAAATTTCATCAAAATTTATAAAAGTGTTGTATTAGTCAGCCAAAGGGGTGCTGATGCAAAATACCAGAAATCGGTTGGTTTTTATAAAGGGTATTTATTTGGGGTAGAAGCTTACAGTTACTGGGCCATAAAACATAAGTTTCTTCCCTCACCAAAGTCTGTTGCTATGTGTTGGAGCAAGGCAACTGCCAACGTTTGCCAGGGTTCAGGCTTCTTGAGTTCCTCGCTTCCCAGGGCTGCGTTTCTCTCGGGGCTTAGCTCCTCTGTTTCCTCCACAAGGTCAGCTTTAGACTATGAGGCTTTCTAGGCTTTGCCTCTCTCCACAAGGCCAGCTATGAACTGTCAGGCGAACGGCTCATCTCTTTTCCCAGAGCCTT
>JAQZBX010004304.1:0-60985 GCA_029593785.1 Cabassous unicinctus | reverse complement strand
TGGTCCAGAAGAGGCCTTCTTTTGGGTCCCTTATTTCTTCAAAAAAAATTTTTTTAAACAATCACTAAAATCTGCCTCAAAACCTGCAGAGAGAAGGCTGCAGGATAATTGATTGATGAACGCAGGCTGAGAGGTCCACAAGGGCCTAAGAAGGAATGCTGTTCTTCCTTAGCTTTGTTTGACTGCATGCTTGTGTGTTTGTTTGGTTTTTCTTTGTTTGTTTCTTGCTTTTCTTTCCTCTTTCCTCCCCCCCCCTTTTTAAAAAATTAGATGCTACTACCTTGTTTCTTCTTTGCTGTGCTTCTTCTTCCTTGATTTTCCATTCTCTGTGTATATTGATTTTGTCTAACAACATTATCTCTTTTCCTTCCTTCATCTTTCCACCTTCTGCTTTCTGTTGTGGTTCTTACACTCCACCTTTTTTCATTAGTCCTCAACTTCACAGGTGTCAATTTCTATCTTGTCTATTCTGTTTTCTTTTTTTAAAATTATTAACTTTTTCCTTTCAGCCCTTTCTTTACTCTTTCCCTCTCTCTCTCATCATTCTGGCCTTTTAAATGATTCTATATATTTTCCTCTATTTGGTTTCCCATTTCCATTATAAGTACTCCACTTTTTTCCCCCCTATTACCCTGCACTGCCTACATGAGTTAAATATTCATTTTACTAAGTCTGATACAGCCACTCATCTAACTTTTATCAATATTACTATTATCCTTTTTCCTTTCTTACCTCTTTCGATTCCTCTGGCCCTAATCTTTTTTCCTTCAAGGGAACATAGAAAAAAGCAAGGAAATACAAGAAGAACAAAGTGTCAAAGAGAAAACTTAACACACACACAGAACCACCAGCTAAATAAAACTCTAGAGCAGAGAGAGAAGCTAATCAACTGAATAAATCCATCAAGATAAAATGATGACCAGAGGGCAACAAAAAATTACAAACCATACTGAGAAATAGGAAGACATGGAGCATTCCAATGATCAAACTAAAAACCAGGAAGAGATGCAGAACATCAAGCAACTAATCAAAGCTGTCCAAACAAATATCATGGACCAACTTAACAAAGTGAAGGAAGAGATTAAGGATATTAAGAAGACACTGGGAGAACATACTGAAGAAATTGTAAACATACATAAAAGATAATGGATATGAGGGTGATGAATGGCACAATCCAAGAAATCAAAAAGACGCTGGATTCACTTAACAGTAGATTTGAACAGGCAGAAGAAAGAACTAGTGATATGGAAGACAGTACATCTGAAATCAGATAGTAGAACAGATAGATAAAAAGACAGAAAAAATCCAGCAGGGACTTAGGGATTTAACTGACAACACAAAACGCACAAACATATGCATTATAGGCATCCCAGAAGGAGAAGAGAAGGGAAAGGGAACAGAAGGAGTGTTGAAGGAAATAATGGCTGAAAACTTCCCAACCCTATTGAGGGAGATGGATGTACATGTCCAGGAAGCACAGTGCACCCCAAATAGTATAAATCCCAACAGGCCTACTCCAAGACATATACTCATCAAACTGTCCAGTGCTCAAAAAAAGAGAGAAAATACTCAAGGCAGCAAGAGAAAAGAGAACCATCACATACAAGGGAAGCACAATAAGATTAAGTGCTGATTTCTCATCTGAAACCATGGAGGCAAGAAGACAGTGGTATGACATAGTCAAGGTACTAAAGAAAAAACTTCCAGCCACAAATTCTCTATCCAGCAAAGCTGGCATTCAAAAATGGTGGAGAGTTCAAAATATTCACAGATAAGCAGAAATTAAAAGAATATGCCAATAAGAAACTTGCACTTCAAGAAATACTAAAGGAAGTTCTATAGGTTGTAAGGAAAAAACAGGAGAGAGAGAGAGCTGGAGGAGAGTGTAAGAACAACGAAAAAGACAAAAAGAGAAATAAAAACAACATATGACATACATAAACCTAAAGAAAATATGGCTGATGTAAGAAATTCATTGAGAGTAATAACACTGAATGTTAATGGATTAAACTCACCAGTCAAGAGACACAGATTGGCAGAATGGATAAGGTAATATGATCCATCTATATGTTGTCTACAAGAAACCCACCTTAGACACAGGGATTCAAGGCGGCTGAAAGTGAATGGCTGGAAAACAATTTTACAAGCAAACAATAACCAAAAAAGGGCAGGAGTAGCTATCCTAATATCGGACAAAATAGACTTTAAATGCAAAACTTTGTAAGAGACAAAGATGGACACTATATATTAGTAAAAGAGGAAATCTTCCAAGAAGAGAGAACAATCATAAATATTTATGCACCTAATCAGGGTGCCTCAAAATACATGAGGCAAACACTGGAAAAACTAAGTGGAGAAATAAATGCTTCTACACTTATAGTGGGGGAAGTTAATGCACCATTATCACCATAAGATAGAACATCTAGACAGAGAATCAATAAAGAAACAAAGACTCTGAATAATACATTAGAGGACCTGGACCTAATAGACATATACAGAATGCTAATACCCAAATACAGCGGGATATACATTTTTCTCGAGTGCACATGGATCATACTCCAAGATAGACCACATGCTAGGCCACAGAACCACTCTCAATGAATTCAGTAAGATTGAAATTATACAAAGTAGTTTCTCTGACCACAATGGAATGAAATTGGAAATCACTAAGGGCCAGAGAAGCAGATTAGGCACAAAGATATGGAAGCTAAACAACACATTCTTAGACAAACAGTGGGTCAAGGAGGAAATCTCAAAAGGAATCAGTAACTACCTTGAATCGAATGAAAATGACAACACAACATATCAAAACCTATGGGATGCAGCCAAAGCTGTACTGAGAGGGAAATTCATTGCCATAAATGCATATATTAAAAAAGAAGAAAGAGCTAAAATTGAAGACCTAACTGCACACCTGGAGGAATTGGAAAAACAACAACAAACTAACCCCAAAGGAAGTAGAAAGAATGAAATAACAAAGATTAGAGCAGAACTAAATGAAATAGAAAATAAGAAAGCACTAGAAAAAATAAACAAAACCAAAAGCTGGTTCTTTGAGAAGATCAATAAAATTGACAAACCCTTAGCCAGACTAACAAAGAAAAAGAGAGAGCAGATGCAAATATACAAAATAAGGAATGAAGAAGGGGATATCACTACTGGCCCCACTGAAATAAAGAGTACCATAAGAGGATACTTTGAAAATTTATATGACAACAAGAATGATAATTTAGAGGAAATGGACAAATTCCTAGAAACTCACAAACAGCCTACATTGATGAAAGAAGAAATTGATGAAGTCAACAGTCCAATTACAAGTAAAGAGATAGACTCAGTCATCAAAAACCTCCCAACTTAGAAGAGCCCAGGACCAGGTGGCTTCATAGGTGAATTCTACCAAACATTCTGGAAAGAGCTAACACCAATTCTGCTTAAGCTCTTCCAGAAAATAGAAGTAGAAGGAACATTGCCTAACTCATTTTATGATGCCAACATTACCCTAATACCAAAGCCAAACAAAGATACCACAAGAAAGGAAAATTACAGACCAATTTCTCTAATGAACCTAGATGCTAAAATCCTCAACAAAATACTTGCTAACCACATTCAACAACATATCAAAGGGATTATACACCATGACCAAGTGGGATTCATCCCAGGTATGCAAGGATGGTCCAACATAAGAAAATCAATCAATCTAATACACCACATAAACAGATTGAAAGAAAAAAATCACATGATCATCTCTATAGATGCAGAAAAAGTATTAGACAAAATACAGCACCCTTTCCTGATAAAAACACTGCAAAAGATAGGAATAGAAGGAAACTTTCTGAACATGACAAAGGGTATATATGAAAAACCCAAAGCTAACATCATCTTCAATGGTGAAATCCTAAAAGCCTTCCCTCTGAGATTGGGAACAAGACAAGGATGCCCACTATCACCACTCCTATTTAACATTGTCTTAGAAGTTCTTGCTCGAGCACTGAGGCAAGAAAAAGATATAAAAGGCATTCAAATTGGAAAAGAAG
Source organism: Cabassous unicinctus (assembly GCA_029593785.1). Lineage (NCBI taxonomy): Eukaryota > Metazoa > Chordata > Mammalia > Cingulata > Chlamyphoridae > Cabassous > Cabassous unicinctus. The sequence continues at coordinate 56,951 of JAQZBX010004304.1, read as the reverse complement.
AAGTAAAAATTTCATTATTTGCACATGACATGATCCTATATGTAGAAAGCCCTGAGAAATCTACAACAAAGCTTCTAAAACTTATAAAGGAGTTCAGTAACATTGCAGGCTATAAGATCAATGCTCAAAAATCAGTAGCATTTCTGTACACCAATAATGAGCAATCTGAGGAGGAAATCAAGAAAAAAAATACCATTTACAATAGTAACTAAAAGAATCAAATACCTAGGAATAAATTTAACTAAAGATGTAAAGGACTTATATACAGAAAACTACACAACACTGTTAAAGGAAATCAAAGAAAACTTAAATAAATGGAAGAATATTCCCTGTTCATGGATAGGAAAACTAAACATCATCAAGATGTCTATCCTACCCAAACTAATCTACAGATTTAATGCAATCCCAATAAAAACCAACACTGTATTTTTTAAGGAATTGGAAAAACTAACTACAAAATTTATTTGGAAGGGTAAGAGGCCTCGAATCCCCAAAGACATATTGAAAAAGAAAAATGAAGTTGGAGGTATCACAGTACTTGACTTTAAAACATACTATAAAGCTACAGTGGTGAAAACCACATGGTATTGGCACAAGGATAGACACATTGACCAATGGAACCGAATTGAGAGTTCTGATATAAATCCTCGCATATACAGTCACCTGATATTCAATAAGGCCACCAAGCCCACTCAGTTAGGAGAGAATGGCCTCTTCAACAAGTGGTGCATGGAGAACTGGATATCCATATCCAAAAGAATGAGAGAGGAACACCATCTCACACCTTATATGTAAATCAACTCAAGATGGATCAAAGATCTAAATATAAGAGCCAAGACCATAAAGACCTTGGAAGATAATGTAGGGAAGCATCTACAGGATCTTGTAATAGGAAATGGTTTCATGAACTTCACACCCAAAGCATGAGCAGCACAAGAAAAAATAGATAAATGGGATCTCCTCAAAATTAAAAACTTTTGCACCTCAAAGGACATTATCAAGAAAATAAAAAGGCAGCCTACCCAATGGGAGAAAACATTTGGCAACCATATATCTGATAGGAGCCTAATATCCTGCATATATAAAGAAATCCTACAACTCGAAAATAAAAATGCTAACAACCCATTTAAAAAGTGGGCAAGTGACCTGAAAAGACACTTCTCCAAGGAAGAAATACAAATGGCTAAAAAGCACATGAAAAAATGCTCTACATCTCTAGCTGTTAGAGAAATGCATATCAAAACTACATTGAGATACCATCTTACACCCATTAGAATGGCGGCTATTTAAAAAACAGCAGACTGTAAGTGTTGGAATGGGAACCGTCATCTACTGCTGGTGGGATTGTGGAATGGTCCAGCCACTGTGGAGGACAGTTTGGTGGTTCCTCAAAAAACTAACTACAGATCTTATATATGATCCAGCAATTCCACTGCTGGGTATATACCCAGAAGAACTGAAAGCAAAGACATGAACAGATACATGCACACCAATGTTCATAACGGCATTGTTCACTATTGCCAAAAGTTGGAATCAACCCAGGTGCCCATCAACAGATGAATGGATAAACAAAATGTGGTACATACATACAATGGAATATTACTCAGCTATAAGAAGGAATAAAGTGCTAACACACAGGATAACATGAATGAATCTGGAACCTTATGTTGAATGAAGCAAGCCAGGCATTGAAGGATGAACAGTACATGACCTCATTGATATGAATTAAGGAAATTGAGCAGTCTCTGAGAACTATTGTCAGAAAGATAAGTGTACAAGAAAGAGAAAGAAAAGAGAAAGTTGTGAGCCATCACCCATATGGACTTAACCTATGGTAAAGTGATAGAGGGTAGTTGTGTATTGAAGGGATAGGACAGGAGGGTAGTGATATATTGGGTTGGGTGGTGCAGGGTTGACAGGTGGGTAGATTGGGAAGGGTGGGTTAGAATACCCAGGATACTGAGGGGAGAGCAGGAATAGACAGGTGGGTATCTCCTGAGAGCAAGGGCTGTTCCTAATAGTGGAGGACAAACCAGTGTGTCATGACTTCTTGTTGCATGTAACTATGAATCTTGTCATCCAATGAGTCAAGTCAAGGGGTCGTCATGGGACCTGGGGGGATGGAGAGGGAGGAACAGAATAGATCAAACAGGGGGTATTTAGTGGTCACTGGAAATGTTTTTCATTACCTGACAGTGATGGTCACAGGACATGGTAAATATCATCAAAATTTATAAATGTGTACAATCCAAAATATAAACCATACTGTAAGCCATTGACAACGTTTAGTAGCTTTGTTTCACTATCTGTATATCAGTTATAACAATGCTACCATCCACATACAAAGAGGTTTTAATATGGGGTGAGGAAAGGGGTAGGAGGTTGGGTATGTATTCAGTGTTTGAGTTTGCTGTGACCTAAAACTTCTTTGAAAATTAAATGAAAAATAGTGAGACACTGGGGAGTGAGAGGAGGAAGGTGCCATGCGGTACAGACTGGACATCAGATAGTGCCGTGATAAAAGGCAAAATGTCAAAAACAAATTTTTTTTTAATTTTTAAAAATTTTTTTCTCATTTTTTGAATAACCCAATTCTTTAATTTAATTTTAGTTTTAGTTTTGTTTTTTTTTAAGTTTTCATGTATTTTATCTCTTACATTTAAACATCATTATTATTTCATTTTCCTATTAATTGTATTTGGCTATTGTATTGGCTTCATCTTTAAAGAAGCTTTGGATCACAAAAGGGTTACAACTGAGGTGGGAGGGGATCATTGTTGGGGGGTGTCAGGGATGTGGGGTGCATGGGAGGAAGTTCACCTGAACATACATAAAAGGTATATAAAATTGTTCAAATGTTCCTGGGGCATGGTCGCAGTGGGTGGAGAACCACTCAATAAATGAGAGAATATTGAATTCCCATCCTGGACAGCTCTGCCATATTCTCCAAGGGAGTAGCAACAGTTCCCCAAGTGCAGGGGCAGTGTCTGGCAAATGAGGATGATCCACTGATGGGCTCTTGTTATTGATGACTAGCCTTATGAGTCTTGGCTCTTGAAATTGAAACTTAGCCTATTGTTATGGGGTGCCTAAGGGTTGCCTCCTGAGAGCCTCCTTGTTGCTCAAATGTGGCCTCTCTCTAAGCCAAACTCAGCATATGAATGCATTACCTTCCTCCCATCATGGGACATGACTCCCGGGGATGAGCCTCCCTGGCAATGAGGGATTACTAACAAGTGCCAATGGGCAATACAACTGGAAAAAGACCTTGAATAAAAGGGGGGAAAGGTAAAGAAAAATGAATTCATATGGCTAAGAGACTTCAAAGTGAGTTGGGAGGTTATCCCAGAGGTAACGCTTATGCATATCTCAATAGGACCTCATAGGCTTCCAATGTGGATACACCCCAAACAGAGGGGCTCCTGAGGGCTCTGGAGACACCCAAGTCCTATATCAGGGCAGATAGCCCCAGAGTTTTGTGCCTTATCAGTGGGCCCTACTTTGGAATCCTTGCTCCTGAGAGTGACACAGTTGAATCCAAATATGTCTTCTCTGCACATGGTCCATCTGTCCCTTCTATTCAAACCTATATGTGTTGCCGGAGTTTGTAGGTGTACTTCCAGAAACCATAGTCTTTGGGCTGTCCATGTACCAGCTGGGCCTGGAGTCTCGGTGGAGCTGCAACTCCTACTCTACAGCCCAATGGACTCACCTTGGACACCTGGTGGGGAGATGATGATGGACAACAGCCATCCCAGGGAATGGAGAGAGTCTGCAGCTGCAGGCAGGATAATCCCATCCATCTTATCCATGAGAAATAAGTCCCCTCTCACTTGGAGGTGGAGTGGACATCACCATCTCAGACTCCTCAGGATTGGGGGAAGAGCTATGGACTAGAGTGGACTTACTGGTATTCTGTTATAGACATATTGTGATTCATGCAATGGAAGAAATTACAAGATTAATGTGGAGCCAGTGGCCACCAATGCTTTAGGGGCAGGGAGAGGGAAAAGCAGTTGTAATACAGGGTCTTTTTCGGGACTTGGGAATTATCCTGAGTGACATTGCAATGACAGATATAGGCCATTTTATATCATTATATAACATGCAGAACTGTGTGTGAGAGAGTGTGTCTACAATGTGAACTATGGTCCATGCTTAGTGGTAAAGCCCCAAGATGTGTGTCTCTAGTGCAGGTGATGTGCCACACTAATGAAGGATTTTTATATGGGAGGTTGTGGGAGGAGTGGGAGGTGGGGCATATGGGAATCCCTTCAATTTTTGTGTAACATTTATGTAATCTATCTTCTAAAAAATAAAAAATAAACTTATTATGTATATATATATATAGGGGATTCCCATATGTCCTACTCCCTTCCCCTCCCACACTTTCCCACATTAACAATATCCTTCATTAGTGTGGTACATTTGTTACAATTGATGAACACACATTGAAGAATTGCCACTAACCATGAATTATATATATTTTGTCATTGTAGTTTTGATCTGCATTTCCCTAATAACTAGTGATATTGACCCTTTTTTCATGTGCTTTTTGACCATTTGTATTTCCTCTTTGGAGAAATGTCTATTCAAGTCTTTTGGCCATTTTTAAATTGGTTTGCTTGCCTTTTTGTCATTGAGCTGTATGATATCTTTATATAACTTGGATATCAAACCTTTATCAGATATGTGTTTTCCAAATATTTTCTTCCATTGAGCTGCCTTTTTCCTTTTTGACAAAGTCATGTGAAGAACAAATGTTTCATTTTGAGGAGGTTCCTTTTATCTATTTTTTCTTTCATTGTGCTTTGGATGTAAGATTTAAGAAACTACCACTGATCACAATATCTTGAAAATGTTTCTCTACATTTTCTTCTAGGAGTTTTATGGTTTCAGCTTTTATATTTATGTCCTTGATACATTTTGATTTAATTTTTGTATAAGGTGTGAGATAGGGAACCTCCTTCTTTTTTTGGATATGGCTATCCAGTTCTCCCAGCACCGTTTGTTGAATAGACTGTTTTGGCCTAGCTGGATGGGTTTGACAGCCTTGTCAAAAATCACTTGACTGTAGATGTGGGGGTCTATTTCTGAATTCTTGATTCAGTTCCATTGGTCAGCATATCTATCTTTATAACAGTACCATGCTGTTTTTATGACTGCACCTAAGTAATAGACTTAATTTTATTTTTTTCAAAGATTTACTTTTTATTTATTTATTCCCTCCCCCCATTGTTTTGTGCTCACTGTCTGCTCTCTGTGTCCATTTGCTGTGTTCTCTCTGTGTCTGCTTGTCTTCTATTCTCATCTTCTCTTTAGGAAACACCAGGAATGGATCCTGGGACCTCTGATGTGGGAAAGAGGCCCTCAATCACTTGAGCCACCTCAGCTCCCTGGTTTGTTGTGTCTCTCATTGTCTCTCCTCTTTGTCTCTTTTTTGTTGCACCAGCTTGCCACACGGGCCAGCTCGCCTTTACCAGGAGGCCCCGGGAAACTAACCTGGGACCTCCCATATGGTAGACGGGAGCCCAATTGCTTGAGCCACATCTGCTTCCCAGTAAAAGGCTTTAAAGTAAGAAAGTGAGAGTCCTCTAACTTTGTTTTTCTTTTAAAAGATATTTTTGGCTATTGGGGGCCCCTTATACTTCCAAATACAGTTGATAATTGGCTTTCCCATTTCTGCAAAAAAGACAGTTGGGATTTTTTTTTTGATTTCTTTGAATTCGTAAATCAGTTTGGGTAGAATCAACATCTTAACATTTAGTCTTCCAATCCATGAACATGGAATATCCTTCCATTTATTCAGGTGTTCTTTGGTTTCTTTTAGCTATGTTTTGTAGTTTTCTGAATACAGGTCCTTTATGTCCTTGGCGAATTTTCATAAATATTTGATTCTTTTAGTAGCTATTATAAATGGAATTTTTTTTTCTGATATCCTCCTCAGATTGTTCATCAATAGTGTATAGAAATGCTACTGATTTGAATGTATTAATCTTGTATCTCACCACTTTGCTGAACTTGTCGATTTGTTCTAGTGGCTTTGTTGTGAATTTTTCAGGATTTTCTAGATAGAGGATCATATCATTAGCAAATAATGAAAGTTTTACTTCTTCCTTTCCTATGTGGGTACTTTTTGTCTTTTTCTTGCCTATTTGCTCTAGCTAGAACTTCTAGTACAATAGTGAATAACAGTGGTGACAGTGGGAATCCTTGTCTTGTTCCTGAACTCAGTGGGAAAGCTTTCAGTCTTTCACTGTTGAGTACAATGCTAACTGTGGGTTTTTCATACATGCACTTTACTATGGTGAGAAAGCTTCTATCTATTACTATCTTTTGGAGTTTTTTAAATCAAGAATGGGTGCTGTATTTTGTCAAATGCCTTTTCTGCATCAATCAAGAGGATCATGTGATTTTTCTTCTTCAATTTATCAATGTGGTTTATTACACTAATTGATTTTCTTGTGTTGAACCACCCTTGCATACCTGGGATAAAACCCACTTGATTATGGGTGTATAGTTCTTTTAATGTGCTTTTAGACTCAGTTTGCAAGTATTTTTGTCAAGAATTTTTGCATCTGTATTCATTAGAGAAATTAGTCTATAATTTTCATTTTTGGAGTATCTTTATCTGGTTTTGTTATTAGGATAATATTGGCTTCATAGAATGAGTTTAGTAGCATTCCTTCCTGTTCTATTTTTTGGAAGAGCTTGAGCAAGATTGGTATTAGATCACTTTTGAGTGATTGGTAGAATTCATCTGTGAAAGCCATCTGGTCCTGGGGTTTTCATTTTGGGGAGGTTTTTGATGACCATTTCAATCTCTTTATTTGTGATTGGTTTGTTTAGGTCTTCTATTTCTTCAGGGTTCTTAACCAGGTGTCCATGAGCTTGAATTGAAATTCAATAAAACATTATTCTTGTGGGGACATGTTGGAGTGTGTGTGATATATTTATTAAATAATACACAGTATAGTGTGGACTTAGTAAGTGGTCCATGATTTTCACCTGACTAGAAAAGGGATCTGTGGAACAAAAATGGTTAAGAACCTCTGTTCTAGGGACAGTGTAGGTTGTTCATGTGTTTCTAGGAATTTGTCCATTTCATATACATTGTCTAGTTTGTTGGTGTACAGTTGTTCATAGTATCCTCTTATGATCTGTCTTATTTCTGCAAGGCCAGTAGTGATGTCACCCCTCTCATTTGTGATTTTATTTATTTGCATCTTTTCTCTTTTTTTCTTTGTTAGTCTAGCTAAGGGTTTGTTGATTTTGTTTATCTTCTCAAAGAACCAACTTTTGGCTTTGTTGATTCTCTCATGTTTTTTTCTTCTCAATTACATTTGTTTCTGCTCTGATCTTTACTCTGCTCTTGTAGAGAGCATATAGATGGCTCACATTTTTAAAATCCATTCTTTCAGTCTGTGTCCTTTGATTGAGGAATTCAATCCATCAACATTCAATGTTATTACTGTAATGGTGTTACTTACCTTGTCCATTTTATCCTCTGGTTTTCCATTGTCATATCTTATATTATCTGTCTTTTTATCCTTTAAGTTACCCTTCCTAATAATCTTCATTTCTACACTCTTCTCCAAGTCTCTTGTCCTTGTTTTTTCCCCCCTTTCTGTCTATAACACTCCCTTTAGTGTCTCCTGTAAATATGATCTTTTGGTAACATACACTCTCAGTTTTTGTCTGTCAGTGAAGACTTTAAACTCACCCTCATTTTTCAAGGACAGTTTTGCTGGATAAAAAAAATTCTTGGTTGGCAGTTTTTCTCTTTCAGTACCTTAATACATCATACCACTTTCTTCTCACCTCCTTGGTTTCTGATAAGGGATTGGCACTTATTTGTTTTGAGGTTCCCTTGTATGTATGCTTTGCCTTTCTCTTGCTGCTTTCAGAATCCTCTCTTTATCTCTGGCATATGTCATTCTGAATAGTAGGTGTCTCTGAATAGGTTCATTTGGATTTATTCTGTTTGGGTTGCATTGTCCTTCTTGGGTACTGATATTATGTTTTTCGTAAGTGTTGAGAAGTTTTCAATCATCATTTCCTCAAATATTCTTTCTGCCCTTTTTCCATTCTCTTCTCTCTCTGTGAAACCAATATTGCATATGTTTGTGCATTTTGTGTTCTCATTCAACTCGCTGACACCTGTTCAATTTTTCCCATTCTTTTTTCTTTCTCTTCTCCTGTCTTTGCAAGTTCAGATGTTCTGTCTTTGATTTCACTTATTCATTCTGCCATTTCAAATCTGCTGTTTTATGCTTTTAATATATTTTTAATCTTATCCATTGTGTCTTTCATTCCCATAAGCTCTGTTAATTTTCTTTGCAGGCCTTCAAGTTGTTCTTTATGGTCACCCAGTATCTTCTTAATATCTTTTATCTCTTTAGTCATGTATTTCTTCAACTCCTTGAATTGATTTAGGAGATTTGTGTGATTATCATTGATTGGTTGTCTTAAATCCTATGTCTCTTCAGGATTTATGATTTGTTCCTTTGGCTGCAGATCTGTTCCTCTTCTTTAGCATGGCTTGTAGTTTTTTGCTGATATCTAGTCATCTGAATATTTTGACGAATTTACTCTGAAAGTCAATTTCTCTCTCTTGCCTTGTGGTTTTGGTTCTTGTTTGATTTTTTGGCTCAATTCCTTTTAAATCTTTAACATTCCCAGCTTAATTTATCAAAATAGGACCAGAGACTCACTAATAGAGTGCAGATTCCTTCCAAGAGTTCTGGGACATAAAAGACTCCTAAAAGCAGTTTTTCTCCTTGCAGTTTCCTGCCTGGCCAGCAGATGGTGGTTGCCAGCAAATCTGTCCATGGAGGTGTCTCTTTCAACCTCCACTTGTCTGTGATTCTGGTCTGGCCAGACCTGAGATCCAAAGCGGGCTCTGCTGGCCAAATTCACTTGAACAGAAACCACTCTCTGCCCTCTGCCACAACCTCCCTCTTCCCAGGGATGAAGACATCTGTGCCCATCTCAGTTGGCTGCAGTGAGCCATGGGTTTTATCCAGGCTGTTCACCTTGTCAGTGGGGGATGGGTGCCATTCCTGGCCACAGGGTTAGTAGCTAACAGCTTTCATTTCTGCTTCTTCGTCCCTCTATCCCTTGCCCTCCTGGAGGATGTGGAGCACTCTCCTGGTCTTCAGCTCCTTAAAGCAGCTCCCTCAGACCACTTTTTGTCCTTCCTCCATTGTATTTATGAGAGTAAAGCCATGCCTACCTGCTCCAACGCAATCTTTCCAGAAGTCAATTTGGCATAATTTTGATACAGGAATGCATTTAAATGACCTGTTCTTGGGGTTGAGTCTCTCACTTTACTACAGAGTCCCCTCACATTCTCCCAGAGATACATTCTGTGAGAGGCCTGCTTTTCTGAACACTGAAGGATGTTCTCTGTACCCAACAGGGAGAGTGGGGTCAATGGAACCCTGAGCCCAGTGAGGCAGAAATACATATGATGCAGTGATCATTCTGGCATTGCTAGAGTCATATCCTCAGAAGAGAGAAACCTGAACACTTCAAGAAATACAAGGGACCGTTTCTTTGAATGTTTATCTTTGTTAGGTCCTGCCAGACGTCTGCCCTCAAACAACTGTCAAGGACAATCCCTTTTCTTCTTCCTTTGCCTGCATGTTGGAGATGTCCATTACATGGAGAAAGGGTTGGCTTCCACTGACTGTCAAATCCTGCTGGGTTTTGTATCTTTGTCAAACCATTGAACCATCTCCTGTGGACAGCTGAAATCCAAATAGAACCAACTACCCAAAAGCTTTGTTTACTTTTTATTAATTTGTTAAAACTGCTAAAATTTTACCTGTCAAGCTTTCCACTGAAAGCAGTGGGAAATCTTTGAATAGTTTGTTGCTGAGAAATTAGTAAGTAGTGATCCTAAAGCCAAATTCAATAATAATAATAATAATAATAATAATAATAATAAAATTAATAATAAAAGTGATTGTGTCCCACAAGCCCAAAGAGTTTCCATTATAATGGTCCAGCTACTTGGCAGCAGACCACATTAATACTTCCGTAGAGATCTTTCTTCTTGAATTTGCTGATTTCTTTTAATAAATAGAGAAATAGATACCTCTTGTGTTTGACTTTATGTCAAATGCTTTTAATATGTAGTTTTTTTTGTGATACAGTAAACATTTTTATTTTCTATTTCAGAAATATCCAGAAAGGAAATATGATAGTAAAGAAGTAAAGGTAATGGTTTGAACCATTGAAAATATTTAGTTTTAGTCATTGCAAAGGAGAATGGTTTCTACCTAGAGTTTTTTGTTTTTTGGCATTGAAAAGCCAAAAAGACAAAAATGTAATTAAAGATATTTTAACTAGACACCTCAAGAAAGGTGGCCTCAGATTGAAAGGAAAAATGTTTTGCAAATCAAATGTTCATGTTACTTCAAACATGTTTAATGTGAAGTGTAATATATAATAAGTATGTTTAATCTGAAAATATCCAGTTTATATCCATTTGTATGTACATATGAAGACAATGAGCATCAATTTCTCAATACCTCTGCTTGGTAGCCTTCTTGTACATAACTGTAAAGCACCAACCCCCAGCAAAGTTCTCGCCAAGGGTTGACCCACACCCTGCAGAGGGCGCTGTGGCTCTCTCATCCCTGGGCCACGTGCCTTGTCCTCTGGTCAACAGCCAGGTCGGGTGGACATTCCTCTTTCCTGCCTCAGCTTGATCATATCCTCATGGCATGTTCTCCTGATTGTTGTCTTCTGAAGTAGCCCAAAGCCTCACCACTTGCAAATACTAAAACACAAAACCTCAATGTACAAACCATTGCTGTGTTCCCTTTAATTCCTACTTTATCTGGGTCAAGCTGTGTCGTTATTGAAGTGGGATTGACTGTCATTTGAGTTTTACTTTAAGCTTAGACCCAAACCCTGTTTCTTGTGCTCTGGAGTCCACAGAATCTCTTATATAAACAGCCTTTTCATTTTTGTTTTGAGAACTGTTTCCTCTTAAAGACTCAAAAACTAGCCAGTGTAGGACCAGATGTCCTCACATCCCCCACCCTGTTTCCAGGTAATAAATCAACGCCTGCAATTAGACCCTGTGTGTGGCACCAGCAACAACACAATAGCTTCTTCTTACACATCTGAAAGGACTGCACTTCCTTTAGTCCCAGCGAGGACCACTCATGCAGTATAGAGGAAAACCATCTTTATCCTAAAGACAGGACAACATTTAAGCTCTGCAGAACTCACACCTCCAAATTCATTTCCACACAGACACAGAAGCTTTCAGTCCATCCCCTTTCTCTACTCAGTCCAAACAATTTCTCCCTGGAATCTCAGAAAGTAAAAACAATAAGAAAACAGATGAACCTGTCCATCACTCATCCAAATGAGTACATGATATAGTAATTCTGAAATTTCGGAGGACAATGCTTGTGAAATTGTGGGAGAAATGCAGTCAACATGGGGGTTGGGAAAGTTAATTTCTACTTCATTCACTCTCTCTGATTTAAAGTAAGAGAGAAACTAATACTCTTAGTTCTCTATAAATTGCTCCAGAGAAGTATAGAAGCCAGAGGACAATAGAAATCCAGTTATCCTCTTTAGAATTTAAGAGACTTCAGAAAAATGACTTCATTCATCAGAAGCCTATACCAACTAATAACAGTCTTCTAGGCTTGATGGAATTTCTCTTACTTATTGATAACGAAATCTACCAGAAAATAGAGCCAAAAACATAGTGTGCTTTCCTCCTTACCTAGAGTGAAAAAAAAATCATATGTCTGGTATATATCACTTCAGTGACAACATCATGTCACAACTAAAAGTTGACTCTGTGGACAAAATCTTAGCATTTTGAATATTATCCTAGAGGGAATTTTTATATTGAAGGAACTCTTTAGGGAATGTTAAAGTACAGGTCTTTTTTCAGTCACCTAATTTGACTTACTGTGTTTCTTTGCCAAACAAATGGGATGAAGGTGTAAGAAGTCACAAGTTAGTGGTTTGGGGAAGGACTAACACTTTACTGTTGGGGAATCAGTTCTCAGATTAACTTTGTGGGGCAAAGTTGCCTTTACAAAGGATGTAAGAATTGCAGACTTTGAAATATTTTTGCAGATGCACATATAAGTTATTTCAGTGACCTCTTAATAATGTTTTTTTAGGAAAAAAAAATACCCTTGACATGGTAGGCTTTAAAATGTACCATTTGAATTACTCACAAGCAACCAAAGAACCAAAAATGTGTAGGTTTACTAAGGTACAAATTTGATTCAAAACTGCTGCAAGAATGGATGATGGAAGGTGTTCCTTAGTTATATCAGTAGCCTAGCAAACACCCAGATAGAGGAAAAGAAGGAGCTCAAAGGAGAGACCCTCCTTCCCCCATAAGCTGGTGCTTGGACCTCTGAGGTGAGCACATTACCTGAAGGTGCTTGGCTCTTTGAGGGAAAGCATGTATCAGGAGATACTCAGTGTGACTGGTGCTGATACTTCTGGAAGCCACACTGACTGGTGCTTGGATCATTGGTGTAGAGCAGCTGGCTGGCATTCTGAAGGGGCTTAGTATAGCAGGTGCTGGGAGCATTGAGAGAAGCTGGAAGATGGAATTCGAGCTAGAGGTATCACCTGCAACTGCTACTGGAGGGATGCTGAGAGAATCTGGAAAGCTTCCAGTCATCAGCCAGTGACTCCCATTGACAAAACCTAACTGGAATCCAGCTGGCAAGGGAATCTGGGAAATTTAGTTTCAAAAGTTCCAGACTCAGCATCTCAGAGCAGAATCCAGAATAGAGGGTTAGCACTGAGGGATAACCTGCAATCCATACAGTAACCCTAATACATCATCAGAAAGGTTGGCTAACTTGCCCAAAGTCACAGCTGGGAAGTAGGAAGGTGAGATTCTTAGCTAGGTATGTGAAGATGGAAGAAAATCCATTCTCTTTTCATGATATCAAAGCTGTTACCAAACAAAGTGTTCCACTTTTAATTTGTTCTTTAAAAGAAGCATCAACCAACCACAATAAAAATGTATACTATCACAATGATGGCCCAAATTACTATTAATAGTATACTTTATTGTGGAATTGAGTGGGGAGGAATTTTTTCAAAGATGCTGTGTAACATATCCTCTTGAAAGAACTGTAGTTCACTTCAAGTTTTTTTCATATTTGAAATGGCATTTTATGATTGTAAGAATAATATTTGCTTATGGTGAAAAAAAAAACCCAGAAAATAATAGAAGAGTTTAAAGAATATCAAAATCCCCTAATAGTCTAGCTCATCTACCAAGGGTTACCTGTATTAACAATTTTGTATTGATCACTTCAGTATAATATGCTGTAATATGAAAACATCACTATGTCTATAACTCTTAAAATTTGATCATTGCTAAGGAAATTCTTCATAAGATCTTAGAATTGTAAATACAGATGTGAAAACCAAGAAATAGTATGTGGCAGAGGCAGGATGAGAACACTGGCATTTGGGCTCCATATTCATGGTCCTTCCAGAAGGTCCTGCCGCACTGCTGGTTTACTTATTGTTTGTTGCTGAAAGAAACTTTTGTATTTCAAGAAAATAAAAATGTTATTCAAAAGTTTTAATTTTTATAATAGACTAAATTCCCTTTTTCCTGTCTTTTTGGAGACAGCAAGAGAGTTGGTGGTCACTGCAGACTCTAAATAAAAAATGCCAGACCCTCAATTTCTCCAACAGTTTAGCAGATAGACCGCATGGTGCAGTACCATTATATAGCCACTCATAGGCACTCAAATATTTGCCAGACTCAATAATCCTTGCCATCAATACTTCACAGACTGAAATTACCATCTGTAAAATGTTTGCTGGTTATAGAACATTATAAAGTTAAATTTATTCTTTAAAGTAATTAAATATAACTAGTAATTTAATATAACTAAAGTAGGAATTTTTTTGTGGAATCAAAATTGCTTTTAGTTGGATTATTGTTCAGGAAGAACATTTTCAAAACATCTGGATTCTGCTTTCTTGGCTCTCAGTTCTGGTTTATTACGGTTTTTTTTTTCCCTCTTGGAGGTGATAACATAGTGATTCAAAGAATAGGATAGAATATAAAAGTGACTTCCCTTTTTTAGGTCTTTACTAATAGAAAAGATGACTCTACTCTGGAATTTTAAAGGGCTGCATTATTAAAAAACTTTGTAAATATTTAGGATTCAGTACAACTTAATTTGGGTTTGTTTACATACTTAGATTTGTAATTTTTGACACTGCATCCCTTTTAAGGCTAATGGGATGGGGGTATGTTTGATTCATGAGCACTCAAAAATCAGCAGATAGGTTAATAATTAGGACAGAATTTCAAGCATGAAGTGTTTCTATTGATAGGAATTTTGCCTTCATCAAATGAAATATGACATGGGCTTACCCCATCCAGAATCTGCTCAGAATTTGAACAACATTTTGTTTATTTTCTCTTTGGTTCCACATTCCTTTTGGGAAAAATCACTGAACTATAATTTAAAGAAAGTGAAGGGTGGGCTGGTCTTCTCTGCAGATTACAGTTCTGACTAGGTTTCCCTCCATTTAGTAGATTTTCAAAATCTTAACTAGAAACAAGGAAGAGCTGCTCCTACCTTGTCAATGTCCCTCAGTATGACATTGAGCAAGAAGTTAGCCTGCTGAGCCTTAGTTTTATGATCTATAAAATGGGACTATCTTCCTGATATGGATTTTGAGGGGATTAAATGAAATGGTACATATAAGGCATTTAGCATACTGTGTGACCCAAGTAAAACCTCATTTATCACTATACTGATTTGCCAGATGATGCTGTGCTTTTCCTTCCCTCTATAAAACATATTAGCAGATGCCCAAGGCATGCTGAATGCTCATGGCCAGAAGTTACTCTAGAAGGTGTGGTCAGAGACCAGAAAACAGCACTCACATTCCCTGAAAACCTGTTAGAAATACAGATTTTTAGGACCCAACCCCAGACCTGCTGAACAGGGACCTACATTTTAACAATGCCCAGCTGATTCTTAAACACGTTAAAGTTTAAGAAGCACTAAGACCATTACCCCTGCATACTTCCACTCCTCTTGGTGAGTTGGGTGCTTAACAAGTGTTTGTTCCAAAATCACTTGAAATCAGTTGCAATAGCTTTTGTATTTATAGAATTTAACTATTGCATAAAGCTAAACAAGAGTGTGAAAAGAGAGTTGTTAAGTTAAATGAATTAAGTGTGGATGAGACAACTGTAAAGATTG
Organism: Cabassous unicinctus; assembly: GCA_029593785.1. NCBI lineage: Eukaryota > Metazoa > Chordata > Mammalia > Cingulata > Chlamyphoridae > Cabassous > Cabassous unicinctus. Next base: position 41,703 of record JAQZBX010004304.1, on the reverse strand, counting down.
AAAAAGTAGTAAAGATTTATAAAGATTTTTCTCCCTGAGTACTTCTCTTGCATCTTTTAGCATCTAGACTTGACTTTAAAGAAACTTAATACCTCTTAGTCATTGGCTGGTGCTACCCTGGGAGGAGTGTAGGCTCAGTGCAAAAGCTGAGACCTGAAAGATTTAACTGCTGGCACCTGGCAGCTCTCCCAGCGGCCTGCAGCCAGTCATTTCTTAAAGGTGGATCTGAATGGCACATCTCCAAATCTGCCACACCCCCAGTTTGTTTTTGAAAGAATCCGTGAATCTATGGATAGATGCATAGTGAAATAAATAGCCTAAGAGGCCAACGTCTTGCTTACCATGTGGGAGGAAGACCTCAGTGGAGTATTTGACATTATACCCTCCGTATTAGACCTCAAGAAATGTGAAGACTTTGTACATCCTGTGTGCAAAAATAATTTATGCATTTAAATGATAGTGTTTGGAACTTGACAAACAATCATCAGCCATGCTTTCTGTGCTCCAGTCTCTATAAATATAGTCATCAGCAGTCATCTCCAGGGCTGATTTTCAAATTATCATGAATTTGCTAACTAATCAAAATTCTGAACTCAAATGGGCTCATACAAGATACATGATGCATATCTAAACCACGAGCATCTGAGTGGGATTAATAATGCATCCACCATCTCTACTAAATTTTATAAACTAGGAATAGCCAATGGGGAAGATCAAGTTTACCTGAACCATCTATCACGATCTTAAGCTTTCTCACATAAAGGCAAGCTGATGTGTTAAAAAGATTATGATTTGGAGGGAGAAGGCCCACATTTGAATCTGGCCTCTGCCACTTGATTCCTGACTCAATGCCATTAGGAAATGATCAACAACAGGATTGATCTCACAGAAATTTAGGGAGGAATGAAGAAGTCCCAACTTGTTGATGGCCTACAATGGGTCAGTAATGTTATTATATTTATATATTATCTAAATTAATTCTCAAAACACTTTGATAATTTTCTACATTCAACAGATGAGAAATCTTGTACAAGTTACTAAGTGACAGAAATAGAATTTGAACCAAATTCTAACACTAGAATGTATTTTTTCTATTATACTGCCTCTAAATAAGATGTTTGTAAAATCCAGATACATATATGTTAGTATTATAAATAGAATGTCAAAATAGTACTCTTGAAGCCTTTGTTTTGACTGAGACTACAACAGCTAAAAATAATATGATAGGTGCCAAATATCACTAAAGAGCATCCTAAAGTAAGGTGTTAGCCCATACTGGAGGTCCCAAAAGATTGTACATCAGTTATTTCAACATTGTTCTATTATGAGCTTTGAGGGTATAAAAGATTTGAGGCAAAAAGGCCTGAAGAAAAAGGATTTCTTTGGAGAGATGTAAATATTCAAGGATCCCCAGCTTCTCCCATTCCCACCTGTGGCAAAAGGGAAGTGCTTGCTTTCTCCCAATTATAAACTGGATTAGAAGAGTAAAAGATAGGCCTTTCAGAGAAAAATAAACTTAATATGCTTAAAGAAGCTCAAGAAAAGAGAAAATGTCTGACTTTTACCAAGAAGCCTATAATTGGGAGGCTGGTGGAAGCTGCCCCTGTCTGGCGGCAACGTGGAGAGTAGGGCCAAAGTTCATGTTCTCCAGTGAGCACATGTGAACCTATGGGAAGGGAACCAGCTTGGAGTGAAGAGGCAGCCCTACCAAAGGGGGTGGACTATGGGAGTCCCAGGCTGCAAAGCAGCAAGGGCAGCAGCCTCCATGTGGCCATCAAGGGAGCTTCAAAGGACCTCTGGGGAAGGACCTATGAAGAACCTGAACTAGATACTACCAAAAAATTTTATGTCCTACACATTTGGAGGGAATGAAGTCAGATCACAGCTGTAGCCACCATGTAAGACTGCCATTTTTCCTCCTAATCCTTCCTTCCTCTGGTTACAACCATGGAGGTGTCAGATACATCGGCTAGAGCACGGGGGAGAGAAAAGCTAACCATCATCCTCCCACCTTGCTGATGCAGACTTTGCCAGATATCAGGACTGAAGGACCTAGGGAGAGACGAGGTTTTAAGTTGAAAGAAGTTTTGTGATTATTACACAGACACGGGCATTTCAATTCCTGAACTGAGATTGTTCTTGTGAATGAAAAGGGCTAGAAAATCAACAGTACCTTCCCAAGACATCATCTAGCAGTGGGTCAGTTTACAAACTGAGTTTAAAGGACATGGTGAGAAAGAAAGAAAGTGCTTTATGATTTTTCCTGCCAGAGGGCATTTCATTCACAAACCGGTTCTATTTTTATTATCTGAAGTGTGGACCTAGTGCCAGTCTTCATTCCATTCAGCAGGTTGTGGGGGATATTAAAGGCCATACACCAGGGGCTGGCATTTTGCAAATAGTATACATTCTATAAACATCTGTTGAATTAAATGTAGTCTAAGATCCTCATTTTAGAGATGCAGAAAGTGATGTCCAGAGAGGTAAAAATGTCTTGACCCAGGTTAGATAACTAGTTAGGAACACAATTGAGACAGCGTATCAGACATGGCCTTTTTTTCTATTGCTCCATTCTGGGGTAAATTGTGTCAAATGACTTTACTGTGACCTAAAACTTCTCTGAAAACAAAATGAAAAAAAGTAAGACACTGGGGAATAAATGGAAGAAAATGTCACTGTACATACAGGACACCAGATATTACAGTGATGATAGGCAAAATGTCAAAAAAAATTTTAAAAATATTTTTCGTTACTTTTTAATATCCCAATCTTTTAATTTAATTTTATTTTTATTTAAAAAAAATTTTTATGTATTTTATTTCTTATATTTAAAACTATCATTATTATTTCATTTTTCTATTAATTGTATTTGGCCATTTTATTGGCTTCAGTTTTGAAGAAGCTTTGGATCACTTAAGGGTTACAACTGTGGCAGGGGAGGATCATTGGTGTGAGGTGTCAGTGATGGGGAATACATGGGAGGAAGTTCACCTAGGCAAACATAAGGTATATAAATATGTTCAAATGTTCATGGAGCATTGTCACAGTGGGTGGAGACTCACACAATAACAGAGAATATTGAATTCCCATCCTGGAGAGCTCTGCCACATTCTCTAATGGAGCAGCAACAGTCCCCCAAGTGCAGGGCCAATGACTGGTGAAGGAGGATGGTCCATTGATGGGTCTTTGATATTGATAACTATGCTTATGAGCCTTTGCTCTTGAAATTGAAACTTAGCCTAGTGTTGTGGGGTGCCTAAGATTTGCCTCCTGAGAGCCTCCTTTTTGTTCAAATGTGGCCTCTTACTAAGCCAAACTCAGCATATAAATGCATTACCTTCCCCCCGCATGGAACATGACTCCTGGGGATGATCCTCCTTGGCACTGAGGGGATTACTACCAAGCACCAACTAGCAATGCAACTGGAAAAAGACCTCGAATAAAAGGGGGAAAGGTAAACACAAATGAGTTTATATGGCTAAGAGACTTCAAAATGAGTCAGGAGGTCATCCCAGAGGTAATGCTTATGCACATCTCAGCAGTATCTCATAGACTTCCAAAGTGGATACTACCCCAAATAGTGGTGCTCCTGAGGGCTCTGGAGACACCCAGGTCCTATGATCAGGGCAGATAGCTCCAGAGTTTTGTTCCTTGCCAGTGGCCCTACTTTGGAGTTTGTGCTCCTGAGAGTGACAGAGTTAGACTCAATTATGGCTTCCCTACACGTGGTTCATCTGTCCCTTCTGTTTAAATCTATACTTGGTGCTGGAGTTTGTAGGTGTACATCAAGAGACTGAAATCTTTGGGCTGTTCATGTGCCAGCTGGGCCCAGAGCCTCAGTGGAGTTGCAACACCTTCTCTCCAGTTCACTGGACTCATCCAGGACAGCTAACAAGGAGGTGAGGATTGACAACCACCATACCAAGGAAATGAGAGAGCCTAAAACTGCAAGCAAGAGAGACCCATCCATCGGCTGTAAGGGATTGAAACCCCCTCTCAGTTAGAGGTGGAGTGGACATCACCATCCCAGAATCCTCAGGATTGGGGAATGAACTATGGACTAGAGTGGACTCATATTCTATTGTGGACATATTGTGATTCTAGCAATGGAAGAAATTACAACACTGACGTGGAGGCAGTGGCCACTGGAGGCTCTCGGGGCAGGGAGAGGGAAAACAATTGTGATACGGGGGCTTTTTCAGGACTTGGGAATCATCCTGAATGACATTATAGTGACAGATATAGGCATTTTATATCATCCCATAACATGCAGAACTGGGTTGGAGAGAGTGTGGACTACAGGATGAACTGTGGTCCATGCTCAGTAGCAATACCCCGGGATGCGTTTATCAATTGCGATGAATGTGCCACACTAATGAAGGATGTTTATGTGGGAGGGTGTGGGAGGTGTGGGGAGTGGGGCATATGGGAATCCCTATATTTTTTGTGTAACATTTATGTAATCTAAGTATCTTTTTAAAAAGTTATAAAAAAACAAAAACAAAAGCAAAACAAAAAAGAAAAAACCCAGTTATGAGTCCAGATAGGTTAGGATATGCTGTTGCAACAAATTAGGCTTCAAAATTTGGATTTCAGTGGGATTAACACAATCAAGGCTTATTTCTTGCATGTCCTACACGGACAATGTGGATTAGGTGGAGTTTCTGCTATGGGTAATTTGTTGTCAGAGACTCCACTGGCCTATGTTGCTGCTCTCTCAACATGACACTTCTGGGGTTGCAGCAGCAGAGGAAGAGGACAATGAAGAGGGCACACTGGCTTTTAATGCCTTAACCTGGAAGGGACATTCATTACTTCCACTCTCAATCCATTGGTCAGAATTAGCCCATGGTCCCATTTCCCTGAAATCTTTTCATGTGCTCATATCAGGGGAGGAGAACTGCATATGATAACCCTAGTAATCTCTACCACATCCAGGAATAGAAACACAATGTAAACTTTTGTTCTCCTATCTACATTCAAAACTTAAAAATGGTCTCCATCTATTACTATGCCACATAGTAGAACTGTGGCAGGATGGTCAAGTCAAAACATCCCTTTAGAAGCTTTCTGTGTGCCACGTGCAAATTCATATCTGTTTATGAAATTTCTGCAAAAGAGACATTACAGACACAAATCAGAGCAATCTGTTAGAACAATATGTAGGGCTGATTTCATAAAAGAAAGTCCTGTGAAGGCATGTTTTATTGACAGGTGTTGTCTAATTTTGGCATAGGGGTTTTCCAATCAAAAATAGACCCAGTATTCTTGATAACTGAATTATTTCCCAGCAGGAAAATGACACTGATTTCACAGATAACATGTCTCAAAATGAATGGCTCATCATTTATCTCAAGAATTTCATAATGTGGATTTTATTCATTTTTCTAAGGAAGAAACTTCCTCTGTAAAACAATGTACCACTTACTTCAGTTACACTCACTAAACACAATTGTTAAGTCTGACAAGGCCAAAATTAATTTAGGTACTTGTCTGAAAGCCATAAAGAGACATGAGATAATAAATTACAAGCTAAATGGAAATGTGATCTGGATAAAATGGGATTAAGTATGGTTTTGCCCTTGTAGTTCCTTTGAATTATAAACACAACTCATTTTTTTTTATCAGCAAACAACATCTATTGGTGCTTATAAATATTTAAGATAAAGTGAACTTTAGAAGCTTATCAAAAGCATTTTTATAATTTTATGAAAAGACACCTATCACTGTCGAAAAAGTATATAGTTGTAGGTGATCTCAGTTCTCCCTATATCACACCATCTATTTGTAGACTCCTCTCCAGGAATAGTCAACTTTGGACCGCTTAGTGGACTAGCAGTGTTAGCATCACCTGAGAGCGTTTAAAGATGTAGACTGTCTACTGCTACTCCAGACCTACTGAATGGAAACGCTGCGTGTTAGCCCGAGCTTGAAGTGATTCACAAGCACATTACCCTTCCAGAAGCACTGCTTTAGATGACGTTGCCTTGCTGTATTTCAGGGTGAAGAAAGGGAATTGTGTCCCAAGTTCACACCTCCCGATTGTGTTGGTTGTATTATATGGGCACTTTGGGGCCACAATGTTTTTACAGAGGTTTCTGAGACTAGAGTCACTTGGGATTTCTTAATATTGAGCTCTTACTTGTTTCATGGGCAGACTTGGAGAGAAAATGATACTGGACACATTTTAAGGATGGGTTTTGTGCTTGGGAAATTTTTAACTTGGCATCTGCTCAGGGAGATTGTTGCCAAACTTGAATATTTAGTTCTTAGCTGTAAGAGTGGGTATGTATGTGCTTGGGCTTATGTATGTGTGTGTTTATCTTTAAAGACTGAACTTGGAGATAGTTGGGATGTACTTCAAATAGACGACTGCCTTTTCTTGTCCACTTGGAAAAGATGACATAGTGGCATCTTCATGATTTATATCCAGCATGTCATAGTAAGGCCAATTTGTTTGACTCCTGCAGTTTTCCCTCCTTTGTCACCTCCCCCAACCATGTAGCATTCAGTACCAAATTCTACTGGACACAATCCAATCCACAGTTAATATTTTATAAATAAGGGACTATATAATTTATAGTCTAAACTAGAACAATTTTGAGAAGAAGCTCTCTTAATAATGTTGCCACTACAATAGGCATAAACTACAATAGGTCTGGACAAACAGAAATGTGATCACACTATTATAAAGGAGGAGTCGCTCATGAACTGTTTAGCCTCACCAATTTCCAAGTGGGACTACCTGATTCCTGGCAAAGTTCAAGTCCAGGGAAGAAAGCAGAGAGTGGTAGCATGTGTTGGTCACACTGCTTCTCAAACCAGTTCTCAAAATCCAGATTTTGTACACCACTCCTAGATATTCTCATTCTAGAGACCTGGGATGGGCTCCTGGAACCTGCATGTTTAGCAAGCACAGCAGCGACTGTGTTGGAAGTGCTCCTGAGTGCACATCGAGAAATACTGGAGTACAGAGAGCTTGGGTTTTGGAGTCAGACTTTGAATTCAAGCTCTGCCACTTACTCCCCATGTGACCTCACTTTCCATATATGTAAAGTGGAAGTAAAAGTACATTTTCATAGGTTGTTATAAGGATTAAATGAGGTAACATGCACAACGACTGGCACATAATAAGTGATCAGTAAATGCAAATTCTCTCAAATTTTGGAAAGTGAAAGTTATCAAATGACAAGTGATTAATGTCAATGTCTAAAACTGTGCCTGTGAAACTCTTCAACCTGGAAAATTTTATGAACCGTTCTTTCAAGTTTCTACCACTAATTCAAAACAATGCTTCTTGATATTCAATGTTATTAACAAAATGATTTTATATTCTTTTATTCTCATTAATTATGTGTAAGACTATGTTCAAATGCAAATTACATTAGTAGAGAATTTGCCTTTTAGATCTAGTGATGGAGTATATCAGTGAACACAGTATTAAAAAGTCATTATATTGGAGGAAGTTATCAGTCACTGTAATGATTACTTCGTATCTTATAAGATAGTTTATTGCCAATTTATCAAACTAATGGGATAAGAGCTTATGGCTAGTGAAACCAGACAGATATTTTCCAAACAAACTGTAGGCAAGGTAGGTCACCTTAATTCTGCATGTATCCTTTTGTTTGCTGTCAGATTGTCTGAACGTTCAAAACTGGATTACTGGCCAATCTGAAAAGCACAAGACTTTTGAATAGATAGTTTTAGTTTCGAATCCCAGCTTGGCCATTGACTTGCTATGTGACTTCACCCAAACTCATCCAAAGCATTTGAGTCTCTTTTCCTCCACCTGCATCATGCAGACATAAAGCCTACCTCAGAGCATTTCTGTGAAGATTACATGAGGTACTTTCAGATATTTAGCACAGTTCTTCAGAAGTAGGATGTTATAAATGTGAGATCACTCATATCATCTCCACCATTTTGCTTTTCCCTGGCAATCTACATACAATGGAAACCACTCAGTAATCCTCCATCTTGACTTCCTGATAATTTACCTAGTGATCTGCCTAAGGGTAACCCTGTGCTCAAACATAGGCATTCTGACTCTGAAATATTGAATTAAAAATTAATTAGAGAAGTTGTGGTTTACAAAAAAAGCATCTAAAAATACAGCATCCCCATATACCTCCACTATTATTAACACTTTGCATTGTGTAGTGCCTTTGTTACAACTGATGAAAGAATATTAAAATTGTGCTATTAACTATAGTTAATAGTTTACATTAGAGTTATTTTTTTCCCCATATACCACCTTATTACTAACGCCTTGCATTAGAATGTTAATTACTTAACATTACGTTTGTTAAGTTATTCTGAAACAACATTTTTATACTTGTATAAAACCATCTGTGCCCCCACAACCTTCAGCTTCGTATCTAAAACCCTCTGTGGCAGGGAGCATTTTTTCCCTGATGTTGCCATTCATGGAAGTAAGAAGAGTCCATCACATTTGATGAGCCTTGGTAAGCTTTTGTTCAGGGCTTAGATATATGCTCTAAGAAGCCAATTATAAGGCACATTTTGATGTTAAGATGGAAACCCACACAAACTATTTCAAAGAAAAGAGGGATTCATTGTAAGACTACAGGGCAATCTTATGGAATCCAATTGTTGGAAATGCAGCCTGGCCACTTGAAAGATAGAAAGTAATCAGGCAGCTGTTCTTTATTTTTCCTTCTGTCTTTCTCTTTCTGGAAAGAGTCATGGTCTCTTGTCTCTATTCTTTTGGTGTGTCTAGTTTGTTCTCTGGATTCTGTCTCTTATTTATCAATGTGCCCATGGCTGAAAATGGCTGCCATTGCACCTTTTGTGAACTTTATTTTTTCTTAGTACACTTTATTTTTAAAGAAGTTTTAGATTACAGAAAAGTTACTTCAAAAGTGTAGGGGCGGCTCTCTCTGCCTAGAGGAGCCCGCACCAAATCTTGGTGTGTATTTCCATCTTTCTCTCCCATTTCTCAGCGAGCTCTGTTCTTTCCCCCCATTTCCCAAATAAATTCTTTTAACGGGCCTAACTAAAAAAAGAAATATATAGGTGCTTCCCATATAACCCACCCCCTCCCTCTCCCGCATTTTCCCCATTAATAACATCTTACATTAGTGTGGTACATTTTTTACAATTTATGAACCAATATTGAATCATTGCTACTAGCCAAGGTCTGTAGTTTATATTATGGTTTATACTTTGCATTGTGCAGTTTTATAGGTTTTGACAAAATGTATAATACCTGTAACCACCATTGCAATATCATGCAGAACAATTCCAATACCCTAAAAAATGCCCTATTTTCCACCTATTCTTCCTTCCCCTGCCCCTCAGAACCTCTGGTAACCACTATCTTTATATCAATATTACAACTTCCTCTGTTACTACAATAATATGAAGCCTACTTTGGTCCATGGTTGCATTCCTCCCTTAAGTTTGTTTGTTCCTCAATTTTGAGGCTTTTGGGTGGTGATGCCTTCTCTGCTTCAGATTGGGAGGGAGCCTAAATCTTCTGGAGCAGATGGAAGGCATTGTTTTGTTTCCAGCTATAGATACTCTCTGTTTTTTTGGGGTGGGTCTTGGGTCCAACATAATTATTTTGTTAGTTGTTCTGGGTGAGTCCAATGAACTGGAGAGTAGGTATTGGCCACAGCTCTGCTGAGACTCATGGTTCAACCAGCATATGAACATACTGAAGGTTTAAGTTTCTGGGACACATATTTAATGGGTATGGTGCTAATCATAGGTTCAAATATAAAAGGTAGAAGAATCATGAGTTGGGAAATTATAAATGAGTCTATCTCTGTTATGGTGGGGAAACAGATTATCATATATTCCATGATAATGCCCACTGACAGGGTGCTGATTTCATGAGGCTGTGTGCCTTGCCTATATATCCAGATGTCTCTAGAGCCCTCAGGAGCATCCCTGTTTGAGGCTTTGTTTACTGTGGCAGTTAGTGAGATCCGCCTAAGATTTGCATAAGCATAACCTGTGAAATAACCTCCTGATTCACTTTGAAATCTCTTAGCCATTGTATTAGTCAGCCAAAGGGATGTTGATGCAAAACACCAGAAATCAGTTGGTTTTTACAAAGGATATTTATTTGGGGTAGAAACTTACAGTTACCAGGCCGTAAAACATAAGTTACTTCCCTCACCAAAGTCTATTGCCACGTATTGAAGCAAGATGGCTGCCGGCATCTGCAGGGTTCAGGCTTCCTGAGTTCCTCTCTTCCTGGGGCTCATTTCTCTTCGGGCTCAGCTGCTCTGCTTTCTCCACAAGGCCAGCTGTAGAATATCAGGTGAACAGCTCGTCTTTCTTCCTGAGGGCTCTGCCTATGTTTAATGGAGACTTTTCTCCTTCCTCATGTATCTGCTTCTCTGTGTGTTTACTTCCTGGGCTCCAGGATCAAAACTCCAACCTCCCTTCTCTGCAGTGTGGTTTCTCTGTGAGTCCCTGCCGGGGACTCAACATCCCACTGACTGGCCCCATCAAAGCCCCAGTTATTATTTAATCAAGTAAAATGAAACCTCTGAATCCAGTATAATCTAATATGCCCAGAAGAGCAGACCAGTTTATAAACAATCCAATATCTATTTTTGGAATTCACAAATAATGCCAAACTGCTACACACCACCCTCTGAATTCCAAAAAGACATTACAATATTCAAAAAACCCTAAATCAGTAACAATGCAAGTACAAAATCATATCACAATCAATTTAAAGAAATAGTTTGTCTTGAGGCAAAGTCTTGTCTGGCTGTAGACCTCTGAAACTTACAAAGCAATTTATCTGCTTCCAATACACAAATGGACAGACAAAGGAAAAACATTTTCATTAGCATAAGGAGAAATTGGGAGGAAAACATGACTCATGGATCCTCTACAGTTCAGTAAACCTGCAGGGCATACTTCATTAGATGTCACAGTCTGAAAGTCATTCTTAAGGCGATGGTTTCTTGTCCTTGGGACCACATGGGAACTCACCCTCTCTACAGGCTTGCCCAAGGGCCATTTTCTTGGTTTCACCCTCATCAAGCGTCTGGGTGGCAACTAAGCTCCAGACCTCACCCTCCAAGAGCATTGGGGTGATTGCCACACTTTACTCAATCTTTGGGTTACACTCTTAACCCCCTAGTACAGTGAGGTGAAGGCAACATCCTCCCTAAACCCTGGCATACAGGTCCAGCCCTTTTAGAGCAACAAGTTGATGAACGTGGCCATCCCTAATCCGTGAGGAACAGGCCAGCCCTTCTCAGACCTATGGGGCATTGACCTCAACCTCTCTAATCCTTGGAGAATGTTCTCCACCCTCTCTGTACTCTGGGGCGGCAAAACTCTCCCTGAACATTGGGCGGGAACATCTACCCTCTTCAACTGCTGGGGCAAACTCACCCTCTCTGTACACAAGGGTGGATTTCCTCTCTTGGCCCAAAGTGATGTCTTAATTCCTGATCTCAGCTTCCATGGTTTTCCTCTTGAAGTCGTTTCCCCTTCCATCTCTTCCTTCCATGTCCCTTTTATTCCAGACTGACAGTGATTTTGTTCATACAGCTTTCTCAAAAAGTTTGTTGGTTTAGCATGCAGGAAACAGGGGTCCAAGCCATTAGACTGTAAGACTTTCCACAAGTCTTTTCTGTATAACTGCATTTTAAATCCTGATTTACAAGTTCCAAGTTTAGTTAAGTCCTCAAATGGGGCACTATTGTCTGGGGGCTTGATTTTCAGAGACTTGGAAGTTCCAGAATCAGTTTCTGTTTAATTTGTGTCCAACAATTCAGTTCTCAGCTTCTCTTTCTCATCTAGCATTTTACTATAAGCTGCAAGGAGAAGCCAAGCTGCATTCTATGAATTCACTTTGGAAAGTTCTTGAGCTAAATGCCCAGGCTCACCATTTTCAAATTCTGCCTTCCATATGACATCAAGAGTCAATCTTGCTAAATTCTCTGCAGCTTTAAAATATGGATCACCTTTCCTCCAATTTCCAATAATAATTTCATCATTTACTTTGAAGGCATCATGAAAAGTCTTTTTAGCATTCATATTCCTATCAACAGTCTCTTCTAATAAATTTAGGCTTTTTCCATCACGTACCTCACAATTCCTCCAAAAAATACCCCTTACCCATTTATAAAACTGTTCCAGCATTTTGGTAATTGCAAAAACACGACCTCACTCCTGGTACCAAATTCTGTATTAGTCAGCCAAAGGGGTGCTGATGCAAAATACCAGAAATCAGTTGGTTTTTATAAAGAGTATTTATTTGGTGTAGAAGCTTACAGTTACCAAGCCATAAAGCATAAGTTACTTCCCTCACCAAAGCCCATTGCCACATGTTGGAATAAGATGGCTGCTGACATCTGCAAGGGTTCAGGCTTCCTGGGTTCCTCTCTTCCCAGGGCTCATTTCTCTTCAGGTTTAGCTGCTCTGCTTTCTCCACAAAGCCAGGTGTAGACTATCAGGCAAACAGCTTGTCTCTTCCTGAGACCTCTGTCTGTGTTTAATGGAGACTTCTCTCCTTCTTCAAGTATTTTTTTCTTTGTGTATTTTTATTTCTCAGGTGCCAGGATCAAAACTCCAACTTCCATTCTCTGTGGTGTGGTTTCTCTCTGAGTCCCCATCCACCAAATCGGTGGTGATGCAACATCCTACTGACGTGGCCCAATCACAGCCCAATTATTATCTAATCAAGTAAAAGTGAAACCTCTGAATCCAATATAATTTAATATGCCCAGAGGAGCAGACTTAATCCAATATATATTTTTGGAATTCATAAATAATGCCAAACTTCTATAACTGTAAAAACTTTTTTGTGTTTAATGTTTCCCCTTTTGGTTAAGGTCCTTTCCCAAATGCATCACTAGTTAGCACATGGTAGTAATCCCATGTTGCTAAGGAGGCTCATCCCTGGGACTCATGTCCCATGTCAGGGGGAAAGTAGTGAGTTTATTTGCTGATTTTGGCTTAGAGAGAGGTCACATTTGAGTAACAAGGAAGTTTTTATGAGGTAACCCTTAGACAATGTATATTACTAGACTAAGTTTCAATTTTACAAGAATAAGGTTCATAAGTGCAAGCATTAATATAAAGGCTTGGCATATTGGTCTGTTTCCTTTTATTAGACATTGGGTATATACTTCAGAGATTTTTGCCACTCTAATTGAGAAAGTAGCAGGAGTCCCCAGAATGACAGTTTAATATTTTGTTGGTTATTGTGTGGGTCTCCACCCACTGAGTAAACACCCTATGATAACATGAACACATTCATTTTCCATAGAGGCATGCCCTAGTGCACCCCTCTCCACCAATCCCCACCCCCCCACTGACACTCTACCCCAGTGACACTCCCCTGCCATAGATCTTGAGAGAATATTCCCACAATTATATTCTCAACCACAGTCTTCAGCCTCTCCAGAGTTCACCAAGCCCCACTTTCACCTGTTCCTTTATCCAGCCCTCCCCCCAGCTCCACGGATTACCCAACTCATCCAATCCTTCCCATACTCACACTCCAACACCATTGACCCTACTCACTTCACTGCCCCACTCTCACCTCTGACCACTCCCAAACTGCCACCTTCCATCTTATCATGGATTCTTCCCAGATTGAGTATCAGCTCACAACTCTCTCCTCCCTTTCTAACCCCTAGTAACCTATGTTCCAGGCTTTACTCCTGTGAGTCTGCTCAATATCTTTAGGTGATATCAGTGAGGTCATGCAGTATTTGTCCTTTCGTGACTGGCTTACTTCACTCAACATAAGGTCTTCGAGGTTCAATCATGTTGTTGCATGTGTCAATACTTCATTCCTTCTTACAACTGAGTAATATTCCATTGTATATATATATATACTACATTTTGCTTGTCCATTCATCCATTGATGGTCACTTGGGTGGTTTCCAACTTTCAGAAATTATGAATAATGCCTTGATGAACATTGGTGTGCATATATCTGTTTATGCTGCTTTTAGTTCTTCTGGGCATATTTCTAGGGGTGGGATTGCCAAATCACATGGCAATTTTATACTTAGCCTCCTGAGGAACTGCCAAACCATCTTCCAGAATGGCTGTACCATTCTATATTCCCACCAGTGGTGGATGAGTGTTCCTATTTCTCCACATCTTCTCCAACACTTAAAAAATTCTGTTTTTTAATAACAGCCAGTCTAGTAGGTGTAAAATGATATCTTATTGTAGTTTTGATTTGCATTTATAATAGCTAGTGATGTTGAGCATCTTTTCATGTGCTTTTTTTTGGCCATTTATATTTCATCTTGGAAAAAACTGTCTGTTCAAATCTCTTGTTGATTTTTTTTGGTCTTACATTTATTTTCTTATTTTTAAAGAAGCTTTAGATTACATAAATGTTACATCAAAGATATACAGATTCCCATATACCCAACCTTCTGCCCCTCCCACACGTTCCCCCATTAATAACAACTTTCATTAGTGTGATACATTTTTTACAATTGATGAATGCATATTGAAGCATTGCTACTAACCATGGTCTATAGTTTACATTATAGTTTACACTTTGCACCACACAATTTTATAGATTTTGACAAAATGTATAATGGCCTGCATCTGTCCTTGCAATGTCATGCAGGACAATTCCAGTGTCCCAAAAATGTCCCACGTTACACCTATTCTTCCTTCTGCCTCCAAACAGAGAGTATCTACAACAGCAAGCAAGACAGTACCATACATCTGCCCCATGGGATCTAAGCCCCCTCTAGGTCAGAAACAGAGTGGGCATCACCATCTCAAAATCCTCAAGACTGAGGAATGAACAAACATAAGGAGGGAATGCAACTATGAACCAAAGCAGACTTACTATTATTCTAGTAATGGAAGAACTTGTAACATTAATATAAAGACAGTGGTCACCAGAGGTTCTTGCCCAATTTTATATGGGTTGCTTGTTTTTTATTATTGAGATGTAAGATTTCCTTATATATGCTGGATATTAGACCCTTATTGGATAAATAATTCCCAAATATTTTCTCCCATTGAGTAGACTGTCTTTTTACTTTCTTGACAAACTTGTTTGAAGCACAATCTTTTTTAATTTTGAGGAGGTTCCAATATCTATTTTTTCTTTCATTACTGGTGCTTTGTGTGTAAAGTTTATGAAACCATATCCTACTAAAAGATCTCATAGATTGCTTCCCTACATTATCTTATAGGAGCTTTATGGTCTTGACTTTTATATTTAGGCCTTTGATCCATCTTGAACTAATTCTTGTATAAGGTGTGAGATGGTGATCCTCTTTCACTCTTTTGGGTATGGATTTCCAGTTTTCCCAGCACCATTTATTGAAGAGACTATTCTGTCCCAGGTAAGTGGGCTTGATGGTCTTGTCAAAGAGCTAGCCAGATATGCATGTGTCTGTGTTTGAACTCTCAATTCAGTTCCATTGGTTAGTATGTCTATCCTTGTGCCAATACCATACAGTGTTGACTACTGTAGCTTTGTAGCATGCTTTAAAGTCAGGTAGTATGATTCCTTCAATTTCATTTTTCTTTTTCAAGATATTTTTTGGCTATTCAGGGCTCTTCCAAATAAACCTGATAATTGGCTTTTCCAATACTGTAAAAAATGCTGTTGGAACATTTATTGAAATTGCGTTGAATCTGTAAATCAATTTCTGTAAGATAGACATCTTGATGATATTTAATCTTCTAATCCATGAATATAGAATAGTCTTCCATCTATTTATGTTTTCTTTGATTTCTTTTGGCAATGTTGTGTAGTTTTCCGTGTACAAATCCTTTACATCTTTAGTTAAATTTATTCCTAGGTATTTGATTTTTTTAGTTACAATTGTATATAGAATGTTTTTCTTGATTTCCTTCTCAGATTGCTCATAATTAGGTACAGAAACACCACTGATTTTTGTGTTTTGATCTTATATTCCACCACTTTACTGAACTCGTTTCTCAGCTCTAGGAGCTTTATTGTAGATTTTTAGGGAATTTCTATATATGGGATCATGTCATCTGAAAATAGTGAAAGTTTTACTTCTCCTTTTCCAATTTGGATGCCTTTTATATCTTTTCCTTGCCTAAGTGCTTGTACAAGTGCCTCTAATACAATGTTAAATATGAGTGGTGACTGTGGGCAACCTTGTCTTGTTCCATATTAGAGGGAAAGTGTTTAGTCTTTCACTGTTGAGTATGATGTTAGCTGTGTTTTTTTTTTTTTTTTTTTCATATATACCCTTTATCATGTTGTGGAAATTTCCTTCTATTCCTGTCTTTCAAAGTGTTTTTATAAAAAACGGATACTGTATTTTGTTGAATGCTTTTTCTGCATCAATAGAGATGATCATGTGTTTTTTTTTCTTTGATCTGTTATTGTGTTGTGTTACTTTGATTGATAGTCTTATGTTGAGCCATCTTTGCATTTCAGGGATAAAACCACTTGATCATGGTGTATAATTCATTTGGTGTGTTATTGGATTCAATTAGAAAGTATTTTGTTGAGAATTTTTGCCTCTAAGTTCATTAGAGAGACTGGTCTCTAGTTTTCTTTCCTTGTAGTGTCTTTATGTGGCTTTGATATTAGGGTGATGTTGGCATAATGGAATGAGTTAGGTAATATTCTCTCCTCTTTAATTTTTTAGAAGAGTTTGAGCAGGATTGGTATTAGTTCTTTCCGGAATGATTGGTAGAATTCACGTGTGAAGCCATCTGCTCCTCAGCTTTTCTTGGTTAAGAGTTTTTTAAATTATTTTTTTAGGTTCATTTACATTATTATTTATTTGGGTGCCCTTGGAAAAGTCATTTAATATCTATTTAAATATCCATGTATGGTAAATATCTATAATTATATATTTTTAAACAAATCAGTTTTATTGATATATATTAATAAAACATACAATTCATCCAAAGTGTACAATCAATGGTATTTGGTATAATCACATAGCTGTGAAATCATCACTTCAATCATTATTAGAGCATTTTCATTATTTCAATAATAATAATAATAAACAAAAAAACAGATAAACAAACAAAGAAAATTCCTCACCTCTCAGTCTCTCTCTGTTTCCCCTGCTGTACATAGCTGATATTTCTGGCTATTCTTGCACAATTATTTATTTGTTTATTAAGCAGTTTTATTGAGATATATTCAGATATCATATGAAATATCCAAAGTGTATAATCAAAGGCTTTTAGTGTAATCACAATGTTTTACATTCATCTCAAAAATTTTAGAACAATTTCATTACTCTAAAAAGAAAGAATCCACACCCCTTGGCATCCCTCCCCCAGCCCTACATAACCACTAATCTAATTTCATCTTTATTGATTTATATTTACATTTTATATAAATGGAATCATGCAGTATGTAGTACTCTGTGTCTGGCCTCCTTCACTTAATATTATTTTTTTGTCTGATATTAACATTTTATAGTATTTACCTATATTTGTTCAACTTCAAAGAAAAATGGTCTTATATATGAAATTTTACCTGTATTCATATTTCACATAATATATTCATATTTCACATAATATATTTAGTTCATAATAGCACAATCATACAGTATTTATCCTTTTGTGTCTGGCTTGCTTCATTCAACAATGTCCTCAAGTTTCATTCATGTTGTCATATGTTTCATGACTTCGTTTCTTCTTACTACTGCATAATATTCTATCATGTGTATATTCCACAATTTCTTTATTCATTTATCAGTTGATGGACACCTGGGTTGTTTCCAACTTTTGGCTATCATGAATAATGCTGCTATGAATGTCAGTGTGCAGGTGTCTATTTGTGTCATTGCTCTCATTTCTTCTGGGTATATATCTAACAATGGTATTGCCGAGTCCTATGGCAAGTCTATATTCAACTTCCTTAGGAACTGCCAAACAGTTCTCCACAGTGGCTGTACCATTCTATATTCCCACCAACAGTGAATAAGCATTCCTATCTCTCCACATCCTCTCCAACGTTTACAGTTTTCTGACTTTTTAATAGTGGCCAGTCTAATAGGTGTGAAATGATATCTCATTGTAGTTTTGATTTGCATTTCCCTAATCACTAGTGATGTTGAGCATTTTTTCATTTGTTTCTTTGCTATTTGTATTTCTTCTCTGGACAGTTGTCTTTTCAAGTCTTTTGTCCATTTTTCAATTGGATAGTTTTTCTTTTTATTGTTGAGTTGTATGATCTCCTTATATATCATGGATATTAAACCCTTAACAGTTATGTGATTGCCAAATATTTTCTTCCATTGAGTTAGCTGTCTTTTCACCCTTTTGACAAAGTCTTTTGACACGTAAAAGGGTTGAATTTTAAGGAAATTGATTGGGAGGTTTTTGATGACTATTTCAATCCTGCTACTTGTGCTTGTTCTGTTGAGTTCTTCTATTTCTTCTTTCATCAATGTAGGTTGCTCATGTGTTTCTAGAAGTTCATCTATTTCATCTAAATTGTCCACCTTGTTGGCATACAATTTTTCAAAATATCATGTTATGATACTCTTTATTTCTGTGAGGTCAGTGGTGATATTCCGTCTCTCATTTCTGATTTTATTTATTTGAATCTTCTCTCTTTTTTTGTTAGTCTAGTTAAGGGTTGGTCAATTTTATTAATCTTCTCAAAGAACCAGATTTTGGTTTTGTTAACTCTTTCTAGTGTTTTTTATTATCAATTTCATTTAATTCTACTCTAATTTTTGTTATTTCCTTCCTTCTGCTTGCTTTGGGATGAGTTTGTTGTTCTTTTTCTAGTTTCCTCCAGGTATGCAATTAGGTCTTTGATTTTGATCTTTCTTCTCTTTTAATGTAAGCATTGAGGGCTATAAGTTTCCCTCTCAGCACTGCTTTAGCTGCATAGTATAAGTTTTGATATGTTGTATTCTCATTTTCATTCACTTTGAATTAGTTGCTGATTTCTCTTGCAATTTTCTCCTCGGCCCACTGATTGTTTAAGAGTGTGTTGTTTAACTTCCATATATATGTATTTATTCTGGTTTTCCATCTCTTATTAATTTCCAGCTTCATTCCATTGTGGCTAGAAAAATTGCTTTGTGTAATTTCAGTCTTTCTAAATTCATTGAGACTTATTCTATGACCTATCTCCAAAATCCATCACCATGCAGTAAATAGTTTCTATGTCTCTTAGTTAAAACTTCTGAGAAAGAAAATTTGATGAACTCAGCTTAGATTAGGTGTCTTTACATGGTCCAATGTGTTATGGCCAAGAAAGCATGGTATAAACAATGCTTTAAAAGCTTGTAAATAAAATAGAGTTTTTATGTCTAAGAGATTTCAAAGTGAGTTGGGAGGTCATTCTGGAGGTTACACTTATGCAGGTCTCAGTCAGACTTCACAAATGGTCACAGCAAACAAATCCTCAAACAAAAGTGCTCTTGAGGGACTTTGGGATTTTCAGACACCGTAGGCGAACAACATGGCCTCATGAAAACACCCCCTTGGCAGGCCCAACAAGGACTATATGAAATTCTATTTCCCTGATATAACATAGTTATACTCATTTATAATTCCCCTAATCATAATTCTTCTACTTCTTTTATTTGAACCTATAATTTTCAATTTACCTGTTGTGATGGTTTGGTTAATATGTCAACTCGGCCAGGTAATTGTGCCCAGTTATTTGGTCAAGCAAGCACTGGGCTAATTGTAATACAAGAACATTTATGGACTTTAGTCATCAGTGTGTTTACTGCATAGATGGCTGCTTACATTTACAAGCAACCAGGGAGATAGCTGTCAGCAATGAGTGACGTTTTATCCAATCAGTTGAATGTCTTGAAAGGGGAAGTGATTTCAGCATTCAGAGAGAATTTCCCAGTTCGTCTTTGGACAGCCAACATTTCTTGGTAACTCATCAAGGACCTTCATCGGACTTTCATTGGAGCCCCTGGTTTACAGCCTGCCTGCAGAATCTGGACTCATGCATCTTCACAGTCACATGAGAGACTTTTGCAAAATCTCATACTATTTACAGATATCCCCTGTTGATTCTATTTCCCTAGAGAACCCTGACTAATACAGCTGTGAAGTATATTTCTCAGACACTTAAATCTTTAGATTGTTCATTTGCCAGTTGAGCCCTGAAATCCAATAGATATATGACTCACTCCTGTGCAGTTCTTTGGGATAACTCTTGACATCATAAGAAAATGATGATGATGGACCAGAGCCATCCAAAAAGCAAGGAGTATCTTCAACTGCAAGCAAAACAATTCCTTTCCTCTGTCCCATAATATTTTTGTCCCTTCTCAACCATAAACAGAGTGGACATCACCCCAAATCCCTCAAGATTGAGGAATGAACAAAAATAAGGGGAGAATAACTATTTGTATTAACTGTGTAACTTGTAACATTGATGGGCTTATCACTACCTGGATACAGTTCCTGTTATGGAATGGGGATACAATTTCTCCACTTTGTTAATTCATGAAATCCCATCTTTGATTCAATTATTTCAACACATATACTAAGTGCAGAGGAAGGCAAATTATTTATTATTCACTAACTTATAGATTGCTGTTGTTTGTTGTTTAAGTGCTTCATTGTCACCCTTCATGATCACACAGCTGTCACACAAATCAAAAAGTTATCTTTTCTATGTCATGGTTTTCTGGTCACTAAATTCCACATTATGGCTTTGCCTCCTTTTTGATCTTTCAAAATTAATTTCTTCTTTCTAGTTTCCCAATAAACTGGAGGAGAGTTTCTTGCCCCAAACAGAGAAACCTGCTTGCTCTTAAAACATATATCATCTATGATAACTTTTGTGTTCAAACATTATGCTCATTTTGTGGTACATAATGTCCACAAGATGAAGTACAGACCTTGGTGGTTGTCCCTGGACCTAGTCCTATTCCCATGTGTAATAGGGACATTGTTGTTTTAATAAGTACTTCCCTGCTAACTAATGAGTCTGAAGGTATCTTCCCATGCTTGTTAATCTTTAGGATTATCTCGTCTGTAAACTGCCTCTTCATCTCCATTGCCCATATGTTTCTTGTTGATCAACTAGAATTCCTTTTATGTTCTAGATACCAATTCCTTGTCAGTTTTACCTTTCATTCTATTTTATGCCCATTAATTTTTTCAATAATATCCCTTGTTGAGCTATTTGTTTAAGAAATGTTTCCCTGCCCTAAAGCTATTTCTTTACATATGATTTTTTAAAATGTACATATTTTTATTTACAATTAGATCTTAAATCCTCTGTAGTCCATTTTTTAAAATGTGGGATTAAAATGCTGTTTTGTTATTCTCCATGTTCTGAGCCAGTTTCTCCAACAACATCTATTACACAACTGCTTCCCCCGCCGCCCCACCCCATAATTTATGGTGCCACTTTCAAGATATACTCTGGAACATCTTGTATACTTGGAAAATGTTTCAATATAGAAATTAACTATTTCTCAATAAATTTGATAGAACTTATCTATAAAGCCATTTGAGTCTGTGGTCTTTTACTACTTAATTTATTCAAGTTCATTTTTTGCATGTGTGCCAATTTTGGCCATATATGCAATTTTTATTCATAAATATATGAAATTTAGTTGTTCATCTCAGTTTTCAAATTTGTTAGTGTATCATTATTTGTAATGATCTTGTTTTCCAGAGGCCTTTTTCTTTTAATAAAAAAAAGACATTTTAATGTCTTTCACAGAATCAAATTTTGGTTTTGCTGGTATTTTCTATTTTTTATTTTTATTTTGTTGATTTCTGCCCATAAACCCATGTTCCTCTGCAATATGTTTGTTGAATTATTTGAGAACATTTAATTCTGAGATAAAAGATGAGGAAAGCCAGTGGAAGTATGAATAATAAATGATTAGTAACCTGTGGAATATAGTAGACATAGAATAAATTAAGTAGAGCATGTGTATGCTTAACATAGACCATACGATATGGAAGAGCCATGAGATACCACATATTCCTGATTTACTAAGGAGACCAAGGCATATGAATCGCTTTTATTCATGATACTGTAAGTATACATGAAGCCTGTAGAATACTCAATAGAAATGAAATCCTAAATCTGCTACCCAGGGTGACTCCTATTCTAGATCCTATGTTCACTGTCCAAGAAATGTAGATAAAATCCCCAGCTGTTAACTAGGCTAATTGGCAAGCTACAACCTTGGCTAGGAGTACTTGTCCCTGGGTCTGTAGAGCAAGTGCATCTGTTGGCTCAAGGCACCTTCCATCTGCTCCACCTCATTGCTCAAACTGCAACTCTGGTCCTCAGAACCACATCTCCAGCAGGGAAGGCTGATGTGGCCCTGAGGGAGAGAACATGTGAGTGCTACCTATGGCAGGATTCAGGCAGTGTGATTAGTCCACTTTGCTTGCACCCTGCCCTACAGGTGCTAACCTGCCCCGTTTTTTTCCTCTTGGTTCTAGGTGTGTGTAAAGATTGATTAAACACGCCTCATGATTTGTGCGTCTTAATTTGGTCTTGAATCTTTCTGTGCCATGACTCCAGGATAGCGTGCCTGTTGGCTTGGATGCTACCATTTGCATTGAGGTTATTTCTCAGGTGAAATTATCCCTCTTGTGTTTTCACATTTAGTTTTTCCATATCCTATTTATTTTCACCTTCTTGTTTAAAAATAAAGATGGTGTTTTTCAATCTTTCTTTGTCTTTTTTGTTTCCATGTCTCTTATATTTGTTTATTATGAGAATTTAAATTTAATCCAATCTGGGATTCTGTTTTTAATTGGTGACTTTGATTACTTTTATTGCTACTTTAAGGTTTATTTCAGTCTTAAGACCTGTATGTATGGTTGTTGTTGTTTTTTTAAATCCATATTGCTCTCTTAATTATCTAAATCTTTATCTTCCTAACAAAAGAGAAAAGCTTCAGACTTTCTCATGTCATGTTTGATCTCTTCTTGTCTCAGTCTTGTTTATTTAATAAGACTTTTAGCTTAAGGTAGTTATTTGGAAATCTTTGAATACTTCCTATCTGAGGTCTTTTGTCTTCCTTTAATTCTGGAGGATTTTATTCATTATTTCTTCAAATATTTCCCCTTCCCTTTTTTTCATATTTCATATCCTTCTAGACTTCTATTATTCAGATAGTGACATTTTTATCTCTGTATCTTTTAGCTTTTCTTTGCTTTATCTATCTCTTTATCCTTTCCTGATTTTTCTGGGAAAGCTTTCCAATCTGATCTTCCAACTCACTAACTTATTTCTTTAAAGGGAAATTTATTTATTTATTTATTTATTTATGGAGATACTGGGGATTGAACCTGGGACCTTGTACACATGAAGCAGGCACTCAATCATTGAGCTACACTCACTCCCCTAACTTATTTTTTTTCACATCCAAGTGTTTATTAATAACCTACATAATAGGTGAAGTCAATCTCAAAGAAAAAGAAAAACATTTCAAATTTATCTGAGAGTTCAGAACATACTATAGGCCCCTAACTTATTTTTAATCTTATTGATTAGCTGTTATTTATTTCAACTATTTTATATAGTACTATTTATTTCAACGATTGCAATTTTTATAACCAGTGCTTCCACTTTTTATATTATTTTTCCTTCCTTTTCATATTGCTGCAATATAAGTCCTTCAATATATGTTTTCAAACTTATTTGGAATTCTTTATCAATGATACCCAATCACTCTGTGACAGTGTACTTTAGTTTGTTGAATTTTATTCTGGAATAGTTGTATTCTTCATATGTCTAGTTATTTTGGCCTGTGAGCTCCTGTTCCTGTGGTAATTCATCTGATAATGTTTATTGAGGAATGACCAAAAGCTAGTTCTTATTTTGTGCGTCCTGATGAATCTAAGGGGCATGGAGGGAGGGAGATGCAAGGTAAAGACTCAGTCACCATAGAAATAGACTTGTTCTTTTCTTTTGCTGCTATTCTACTAGGAAAATTCAAATCTTGCCAATGCTTTGAATTTTCAAATGCTTGTGGAGAAAAAACATTAGGATGAAACAATCTACCCAGTTTATAATCCACCAGCCCTGGGGTTTGGAAAGGAAGGAAGGGGAGGAATGAATGCCCCAGAGGGCTGCTTACTGCACACTTCTTTGGTTCCATAAATTCCTTACTCCTTTAAGACTTTTGCCCTGCGAGTATCCCATGGACACTGACACCAGAAACCAGACTGGTTGCCACAGCCATGTTCCAAGGCAACAGAAAGAGTCCAGAGTAGTGCCTAATAAAGTGCTTTCCTCCATCATCTCTTTCTCTCCCTCTAGCTGCTCTCCAGACCACTGAGGCCCCTCCATCTCTCCTTAACATACAATACTGGTTCAAGAAGCTTAGTGTTTTCTCATTTTTGCTTGTTTTTTCCTTTTTCCTGTTTTTTTTTTTTCATTAATTACTAACTCTTGACACATGTGTTTCCCTGTTCTACAGTTCTTCAGGGTTGATATCAGGTGAAGGAACCAGCAGTCTTGACTCATTTGCTGTCTTGGCTGGCCCTGTGGTTCCTCAGGCCCTCCTCATTCTTGACTCTCCACTTCTCTTTACTTTGGAAGCACAGTTGAATGGGCAGATACCTATTCATGGTCCTGACCATTCTAACTATTCGGGCCCCAATTCTTGAAAACCAACACATAGAAGTCTTACTACAGATGGTAGTAAGTGCAGCCCTGCCTACTCTTATCCAGCTCTTTAGCAGGCCTCAAATTAGGCCTGGTGTTACCACTGATTATTCATGGAAAGTTTTCCAAAATGTGTTTTGTCTCCCAAGTATCTTCACAAAGACCACATTCCAAGTGGTGATGGCAGAAACCAGGACTGTATGTGAAAAACCCTCTTGCTAAAGAGAATGAAATCATCACTACAGAAAGAAACCCTTCTGACTAGAGAAAGATGAATTCCATTGGAAGACCCTCATATTTGAAGGACTCTGTGGCCCACCAATTAAGTTGATTCTGGATCCAAAAGATACATTTTTGAGCAATACCTGTCCTTCTCAATCAGCAGGAGATAACTAACTGGTATCCTTTAGAGTTAAAAGGGAAATAGCCATGCTATGCATGGCAGGATAGTGTGGTAGGGCCAGCCAACTTGGCGATTTAAAAAACAGAAGTGTTGGGCACTCTTTAATTCAAATCCAGTTACCTAGTAACCCCACGTGATAGTGGACAAGTGATTCAACTTCTCTTCCACTTTGATATCTTATCACTAAAATAGGAGGAGAGAGATGTTATAAAGAATAGGTGAGCTATTATCTAAAGGTCTATATTGGGTACAGTGTTTCAATGATTGGTGTTTTTCTTTCTTTCTTTTTTTAATCATTCCTATTTAAGGGACACACTCCATAACTTTAGGTCTCACAATATTCCTTTCCTGATGACAATGCACAGAAATATAAGTACAGTGGGGAAGGCTCTACATCCAGCAAAATATTTGATGCCCTAAGACTAACCACTCACCTCTATTGTGCAAAGATTTCAGGACTTTGCAACTGGGTCTAAGTTTAGGTACAGGGCCTCTGCATGGAACAACAGTGTGCTAGCTTTGTTCAATCAGTCTGGCAGGGTTGGATTGAGACAGATTTCCTGATCTATTCTGAAGGTTATTTTTTCATTAAAGACATATCAACTGTTTTTTATTTTTTAATTTCTATTCAACACTTCATTAGCAAAATTCTCAGATTTTGTTTGGAAGCAATTTCTCCAAATTAGAATAAGATATTAGATCACAGGCAAAGGGGACTGCAAGGACTTGCAGTGGCATTGATGGTCAATAGGCAAAGAAGGAGGGCACAGTTTTAGTTTCAGTGGAAGAGTTTCCAGGTAACTTAGACAGAAGGCATTGGATTTCTATTCATTTACATAGAAAATGGTCATTGGTCAGTGACCCAAGAGACTGGCTGGCCAAAGCTTAAGATAATTGAAAATCTCTGAAAGATTTCAGAGATTCTTGTTAATTCAGATGGAGGGAGATAAGATATTAGAAAATCTTCTTGATCTGTGTTAGCTGTATTTTAATGACTGTGTTTTCTCCACTTTAATGCTTTGTATTATTCAGAGATATTAAACAGATGTTAATTCCATATCCTGAAGAAGAAAAATCTTCAGGAATATAGTTAGTTATTAATTTTCAAATGTGATTTCTCTACCTTCCTCATGTACACTTTTTAAAGTTTCCAGTTATTGCTTTCTCTGTTCTACCTTGCTCTCCTCTCCCAGTCATCAGTGGATTAGTTCTGTAAAATAAGTCTTACATCAGCTTAAGTGAGGGGTAGGTCATCTGAACTCCTATTTCTAAACAACAAATAGAGCTCTCTTTGAGTTTCCCTGGTTGCCTTTCTAAATATGGCTTCTGATCTCCCCTTTCCATGAATAATCTTAGTTCAAACTCCAAAGTGTTAATTCTTATGATAAACAATTGAATTGTATTCTAGCCAATGGAAGAACCACTATTTTAGACCTTGTTATCAAGAAACGAGTCTTAGCTAAGACTTTGTCCAGAGATCTTGTTTCAAGAATGGTATCTTATAACTTGAGCTCTCCTGACCAGTGCAAATGAGGAAAGAAGCTGACACTCAGCTACTACCTCCAGACATCTGTGTTACTTTTTTTTCCATCTCAGAGATATCAGTTTTAGGGTTCACTCAGCAAGTTTTGATTTTGTCATTACTGACATAGGGAAAAAGCAGTTACCACTGCAAACAAACGTTGCCATGGCACTTCCTGTGAATAAATATTTGTTGTATAGCTGAATGAAAGGTGTACGAAAAATCTGTTCAACGAATGAGTGAATGAATGAAGGAATGAATGGAAAGGATGGAGCCGCATAATGATAACACTTCTGTACTATCTTTCCTATCATCTGTTCTTCCTTCAGGAACTGTGATATCCATGTGCACAACAAACCTATTTTGAGTCACTTAGTAGTAGGGATCAAAGCTGGTGGGCAGCTGGCCATCTGATTTCAAGTTACCCTACTGGAGAATCTGATTTTATGGTATGATGGGAAATTCTTGTTTTTCAAGATCACAAGGATATTGACATCTACTGGTTCTGCCCTTCAGAACATGGAAGGAAGGATTAAATCCTCATATGTTCCATTTTATGCTTTCAGATCTGAAAATTTTTTCAATAATGGCCTTATGCATTCTAATGATATTTAATTAGTTGTCTTCTAGCCAGTTTTAGTCTCACTCCCAAACTGTATTAAAATCCAAAGATTATAATTCTAATGATCTAATGTGATGTGAAAATGTTGGACAGTTCAAATCTTGTCTCAGGATAATGAAAAAAAACAAACAAACAAACCGCAAAACAATAAAAGCATGCAATATTTTCTTGCCTTAGATTTCTTTGCTGTGCTTCCCAAACTTAGGCTTTATCAAGGACACGGGAATTGTGACACTGAGTTTATAGTCAAATTGAAGATTAAAGACTTATAAAGAAAATAAACTTGATCTTTTTTACACATAGTTTCTAAATATAATTTGGGTTGTCTTTCCCTCTTCTGCAGTACAAACTAGATGGGATATCAGCACCTGTAGCTGAAATGAAAAAAAAGAGCATGAAATGAGCAGGAGACAAGATGAATGAATGAAAAGGTGAAGATATATTTCTTTAGAAAAATATGCAAATATACATCTTTTTGCTTTTAACATACTCTGTATTAAATTTATACATATACATAGCACAAGCATTTCACATAGTTTTGGCATCATTTGCAATTCTATGATAAGCTACTTAGTTTTCTTGAGCTCCTACTATAAAGCACAACAAACATCTACAATATTTCAGTAATATATTATAACATTTGTACGAGAGCTGCCTGGAATACTCTGTTTTCCATGTTTGTAAACAAAAATAAGAACAGCACTACATAAACACTGTGAAAAATATCTTCTTTTCGACTCCCTTATATTCAGTAAAGCAGACATAAGCTTCTATAGTATCCAAAATTCATTTTCATTGGAGGAATCTAATTTTCTTTGGGTGCATTAAATATGTAATCAGAACAAATCAGTTTAGTGTCTCTCCATTGCTAAATCTTTCCTGAAAGGCAGTGGCATAAGATGACATAGATGAGACTTGGGGGATTTCAATGTATCTCCGCATTTAGCATATACATTAAATAACAGTAACTGATTACTCTTGCAAATTCACAAATTAATTTCAGGTGCCAGTAATGATACTGGCTTATTCAGAGATTTTCAAAGATCTTATACTGAAGAGAGACATGGGAATATAATATTGGGTTTTAATGAGAAACTCTACTTTTATTTTAATATGAATTGGTATGTGGTTAAACTTGTTGCAGTTACATTTTACCCCCTGTTTTTCTAATAGCAGCAAACAAGAGGTCAGATACAAGCCCATTTCTAATTAGCCCTCCTGAATCTCCCTAGAAAACGCTGAGATCTTGTTAAGCTTTGAAGCTGGGTAGAAAGCAGTTAATGGACTTATATAGAGTCTTTTAATTACCAGTCTTAAACAAATTTATCTTTTACAGCTAGATAGCACCCAGGGGCAAGAGGTAATTTGCTTTATAAACCTTGGAGTGATTTGCTTTATAAATCCTGGAGCTTAGGAAAGTGGAAAACTGTCTTTAAAGACAGTATTCTCTTCCACTAGAAATTATATTTTTGGCAGTTTTGTGAAAAATTTAGTGATGGATTCTTTGTGACCTCCCGATTTATAAATGTCAGTGCCCAAAGCATATTCAACATTAAGGTTAATTCCGTACAGCAATGGGCAGGATTGCCCCAAACCAAGCTGAGTGCACAATATTAATAAACCAATCAACAAATTGGTCCATGTAAAGTTTCAAGCAAATGGACTTTAAATCTCTCTTTCATTTCAAGATTCCATCTGCCTGCCAAATGCAGGTCTTCTCTCCCACATGCTTAGTCATCTTTCTTTTAAAAAGCCAGTCTGCCTTGCAGAGGTCATGTTATCATTGGTGCAGCTGGCATTGTGTGGATGGCAAAACATCTGAGTAACATCAGCAGTGACCGAAATAAAAATAATTTAAAAGTCCGATCCATAGCCAAGTACAGAGATATTCTAATTAAAATCTAGAGTTAAAAAGAAGAATATTGACAGTGATTTTAACTTTTCAAAGGTATAAATGGCTCAAGATTAACAAGGAGCACCCTGTATCTGAACTATGTCAATTTAATTGTGTTTTTCTTGGATACTCTGCTTGCATTCCTATGACATCCACATCTCAGTCCTGGCTGAATGATGGGGTTCACAAATGTTGCAATGGGAGACTCCATTCCTAGACTGTCTCCCAGAGCAATAGTACCAAATATAACTTTCCTCAGATTCACTATGGACAAATTCACTTAATTATTCTTCACAAATGATATGTTCTGCTCCTGGGAAGATGGGGGTCACTTTAAATGCATGGTCTATCTTTCTCCCAGGAAGTGAAGGCTCAGTGATCACAATGCTGTTTTGCTTTACATTCAAGCAGATGATTCTTGTTCTATGATTTTCAGAGCGATGACTTCTACTCCCTCCTCACCCTTATCGTTGGCCGCTTCGTTTCTTGGCTCCTGGTGGCAGATGTAGACAGAAGGATCGTTGGCAGATATTGCGGCACTGAAAGTGGAGCGGTTGGAGCTGCGGCTTCTCCAGCGCTGGTTCCACTGGGTTTTAAACTGTGCCCAATAGCGCTTCACTGTGGTTTGGACCTGGAAGAGAACAGGGAGGCTGGTTTTCATGACGGTCAGCAATGACTCAAGTAAAGTGTATTAGCACAACTCAAGGAGGTCGAAGTGTAAATCTGATCTGGAGGCTGTGGAATATACCAGCTCAGGAGAGGCAATTGCAAACTGACAACTGTGTTATTTGCCTAAGCAACCACTGCTACGGTTAATTTCTATTTTAGAGCAAAGATCTCTACTTTAGCTCTTATAACCAATGAGTGAAACTTGATTTGGTTTCACATACTATATGACATATTAGGGAAAAGGTTTAGAAACTTTTCATGGGCTACCACCCTTGAGAAGGCAGAAATTCTTATCTAAATTTTCGCATTATTGATCATGAAAATAGATATGCTGATCACAGCACAGTTCTGGATTTTATGAAAATGATGTGGCTCTAGATGGGTGTTCCAGATAAAATTCTATACTCTGGTTAATGGAGTGACTATCTTTTAAGAATAAAATTTCAATCTCTCTCTACTGAAGGACTTCTGACATATAAACAAACTAACTAAATTTGTTAATAAATTACAAACAAATAAGAATATGATAAACTGTGTACTGAACACAAGAAGTGGAGGGATACTAAAGTCAGGAATCTCTAAATATGAAAACTATAATAACAATAACTGAAAACCACATTGCAGGCAATAAATTTGCTTGTCTAGCTTTGGTTTTTCCAGAACTGAATTTGGTTTAAGAGTTAAGTTCAACCTGGTTTTGTCTTCAAACTTCTTGCTTTGGTCTATAGGTGAGCTGATAAAAAATAAGTGAAAAAATACCAACTCTACTTTGTATTTGCAGGAGCTTCTATCACTCAGTAGATAAGATAAGCATAGAAACAAAATATTTGCATTGATTTATTAATACATCCTTAGTTCATTCTACTGCCAAATGTGAATATAGCAGTTAGACATTGTGGAGCACATAGAGAGAATCTAGTGGGAATAACATAACATGAGATAAAGCATGTAGCACATTGATCATTGAAAGCTTTTTAAAATCTACTTTGCATTTGTATGAATCTGAAACAAGATATAAAAAAAAAACCCTACCTATTAATGTCATAAAACTACATGTATAACATAAGGCTGAGTGTTTCTGAGGAAAAAATATATTTTCTGTATTTAGGAGAATAACAATAAAATCTGAAATCCTGGGTTTTCTCTTGTATTGGAGAATGTGAAATCCACTCTGAGTTCAGTTGTAAACTACGGGTCTTCAGATCATGTATGAACCCTATTATTGGCTCTACTCTCATGCCACAGTATATGTTTTTGGGAGTTGCCCTTGAGCTCCAATGGGTTTCTACTTTTGGAAATTATCAGGAGCAAACATTTGTCACCTTGTACCAGTGATGTCCGCGAACCCACCTGAGAGGAAAGTAACATCACAGCATGCTTTGTTTCTCTTTCCATCAATAGTAATAGTTTCCATTGATTCATCATTTCTTAAAAACCAAGATCATCTTCATAGCTAAAACTTACACAGATGTTTGGAGGTATCCAAAGCAGACAGAATTTTAGAGTGAATTTGCAAAAGTGCCCAGCAGAAAAAAAATCAGTCTTGGTTTTCATCTCACCTGTCTTTTAAAATATTCCCTATCATTGTATCTATGTATATTAATGAAATACCCAGCCCAGCATGAAGCCAAAGAGTTTGATATCTATTCTAATTTTTAAAAATTATTATTACAGAAAGGTTCATAGCCTTCTTTAATTGGATTCTAAAATTATAACCTATCCTTTGATGTGGAGATGACAATCTGTTTCAGTTTGTAAACCACTCATATAAAGACAGGCCCTTAGCAGGATGTAAAAGATAGTTCAATAATTAAAATTTAATAATGGCAATTATCTCTTACAATACTATAGCCTGAACCTAATGCTGATCTGATTACAAGAATAATGGCATTAGATCTGTTTGAAAAAAGAAAAAAACAGGAAGATTTTTTGTTGCTGCCAAAAAACATCAGAAGTGTTGGGAGTTTCCAAAAGGATAAGTATTACATAAGAAGTTTTGAATTATTTAACTTCATCATTCATCCTGAAAGCAATTAACACAAATCACTTTCCTTTTTTTCCTGATTATATACATTTATTTATTGCCAGCTTTAAAAAACAGAGCCCTGGTCTGAGGGTTTGAAGACCTAAGTAGTACATCTGGGTCTATTATCAATCAGCTGTGTAAGCTTGGTGTAACTGAGCCACCATTTTTATATTTGTAAAAATGAAAATCGAGTTGGAACCTTCATGATTGGACTTGAATGTTTTTATCTTTTGAATTTCTTTTCCTGTTAAGTTCATAATAAGCACCTGGAGTTATTTACTGCTGGATGGAAGGTAGATTTTACCCTAGGAGATTTGAACCAATGAATGTAAAATATTAAGGCCAGCTCCTTTACTAACTGCTTTCTGCCATCACAACCCAACAGACCTGGTGCAACCTGAGTTTAAAATAAACGATAAGTCATGATGTTTTGAAACACTTTAAATTCATTGGGAAGCTAAAGCAATTGCATGCTTTAGATGTTTTTATATGACTTCTTAGAAGCTGGCTTCCTTGAAGAGTAGAAAAAACAGAACAGACTCCTATTAGACCCGATTCATTAGATGCTGAGGAACACTTCTGCCTCTTGTCCATGGAGTTGTTACTGATAGGTCCTCCCCACCCTTTTGGAGGACATATCCACAATGTCTCTACTCATCTTTGTTGTTTTTTTTTCTTATAGAATTTATATGTTCTAAAATTTGAGGTAATTTGGTACTTGATGATTACAGGATCAAGGCTTTCTAATTCCATTTCATCACCCGTTTTCCTATGTTTGGGGAAGATTTTCTGTTCTAAAAGATGACAAGGAAATATCATTTGTAATAAGGTTAATATTTTTAGAAATATTCCACCATCGTTTTCTTAGTTCTCTTAAATAATATTGCTCTGCATCTTTCCCATTCATTAAGTCAAGGTCATTCACTGCTTGAGAATAAGTTAGATTCTGCCTAGATTAGTGGCTCTCAAAGTGTTATCCTGGATCAGCAGTATCAGCATTGCCTGGGAACTTGTTAGAAAAACAAATTCTCAAGACTTCCAGATGATTCTGATGGATGCTCAAGTGTGAGAACTACTAGATTAAAACAAAAAAGTCATTATTTAGCTCTAGAAAGACAATAGACTTGGAAACCAGGTTTTATTGAGAGTGAGGAAGCAGTTCTAAATTAGAAAAGCTTTTCTATGCATATGGAGTGAAAAACTGTAGAGGCTGAAAATAGAATTTTACTAAACATTGTTGTCTAGGGAAGATACAGGATATAACAGAGGGGAGCCCCTTACAGACAGGAAGGGGAAATGGGGAGTATAAAACCCTGCTGGTCATGAGAAGGAGAGAGAGAGATAAACAGAGACACAAATGACCTTGCATTTCCCTTTTCATAGTGGAAATTCCTGGAGAGAAGGTTAGAAAAAGAAAGCAAGGATTTAAGGAACACCCCAACGATAGCAGGTCTTTTTCCTTGGTTCTCAGAGCACAGTCCAGAAGACTGAAACCTCTGTAGAGAAGTCCCACATTTGACCCGGCACCATGTCCAACCTGGTGTATAAGCATTGGAATGGCAGTGGCTTTGGCAGGTACTGAAGACAGCTTTGCAGACCCTACATATCAAGCTGCAGTGTGCAGAAAGGAGCTGGATTTCCCTGGATCCTCTGGCTTGGAGGAGACAGCTGGTGAATCAGATTGGACTGAGGCTTGGTCAAGGAGGCTACATAGCAAAGGGGACTTTAGGATCCTCAGAAGTAAGGGATGACAACATAATACTTGGTAAACAGCTGCACCTCTGAATAGTCTTTGAACTGATTGAATACTTTCCACAAAGACATTGTTGTAAACCAGGAGGGGCTTGTAGTAGAGGCTTTTGAGAGCAAGATGAAATAAGTTACAGCAAATAAAGTTTTAGTGTTCTTGCACTACAAGTTGTGACTATTAAACTGAGATATGTCTGATCACGCTACTATGATCTAAAAACTCTTTTATCCACAAGGCATGTGAAATAGCAAGAAACACCTAAAAGGGAGGAAATCCAGTGTGTTGTTTATACTTTCTCAATATCTAAGCTAATACTTGGTAACAAATTGGGCGTTTTTATAGCTGCAATCATTTTCTGAAGTCTCTTAGATACTGAATAATCTACCAATATATTTGGATAGTCTGTGTACACACACTTGTAAGAACTGTAGGAAATGGGGGAGCTGATGTGGGTCAAGCAGTTGAGCACCTACTTCCCACATGGGAGGTCCTGGGTTCAGTTCAAATGAGGAAACCAACTCAGGAGAGCCGATGTGGCTTAGTGGTTGAGCACTGGTTTTCTACTTATGAGGTCCTGGGTTCAAGCCCCGGCTCATGTAGCCACCCCCCCAAAAAAAAAAAAAAATTGTAGGAAATGCTGGGTACATAGGTATGTTCCCATGGTCATCTCCCGATTCCTATAATATTAATTCTTCCCCAAATTCCTTCCATTGACCCTCTATCTGATCCATTTACATAATAGGAATAACTGATAACATACTTATAATAAATCAAAATTGAAACACCTAATAAATAAAAATTGAAACACCTGTCTATTCATTTTCACAGCTCCTGAGTTCTCTGCTAAAACTTAATATTGAACCAGACCAAGCTCCCATCACAACCCTTTCTCAGCTGGGGTTGGAAGTAACTTTCTGCATGTGTGAGTGCCCTGTCTGTGTTTAATGTTGTAAGGCAACAGGTTTACAGAATGCTGAGGCAAGACCCAGATGCCTAAAATCCATATGGCTATTATATGACATTTGACATAATACATAATTTCCATATTATTAGAAATGTCACACTTGTACCTTCTTCCAGTGACAGGATCTTAATCAAAATTGAAATGGTTTTTCTTTACATCAAAAAGCAGAGGTAACATTCTCAAATGAACTAGAACCATTCAGTTGCTAGGAGTACCACTGGGTTTGCTTTCTGTCTGATGCTTCCAATGATGGCATCATAGTTACTAAATATTGCAGAATGTTTACAAAGGCATGTGATGCTTTCATGCTTTTCAAGGGATGCCCCTCCAGAACCTGACTTTTTAAAGATTAGCCTCATTTTGATATTGTTTTAGATTAAAAGGTTTATTTTGTATACCACTTGAAACAACTCAAAAGGCACGGATATACGGTCACAGCAATTGATATAAACCATGGAATTATTTAAGTCTTACTTATTAGTTTTTACTATTCTTGAATAAAAAAAGGAAGAGACAATTTAACAACTGGAAACAGAAGCCTGTGATATCTTTCCTAGACCCCCAGTCTAGCACCTAGAATTAGTGAGTGAACAACGTATTGGTGCTGAATGAAGGAATGTGTTGATGGCTAGATGGGTGAAAGAAATAATGAGTAGAATGTATCAATGAAAGGGGAGAACTGGAGCAATAAAAACATTATTGACAGGTTGCAGACAGCAAAATATTTTAGGTATTTGTTGGTTATTATTTAAATGAAGAAATGAAGAATACAAAATAAATGAAATAACCAGTTAGTTAAAGTTTGAAAATGTCTCTAATTACTAACAAGAAAAATATATCAATCTCTTAACAAAATGTAATTTGCCATAGTATAGAATCACTCCTAAGAGAAATTAATTTAAAAATTGCCAAAGTTATGTAGTCCTAGGAAAGATGAATTAATAAAACTTCAGGGAGGACTCATAGATGGAAAGCAGTGAAGTAAAAGAGCATTCAGTTAATTGGTAATCAGGAAATCTAGGTTCTGGTCCTTGTTATAGCCACAGCTGGGATTGTGACATTGGTCAGGTCACCTGATTTTCCTGAAATTCAGGTTTCTCATCTGAAAAGTGGTCTCTTAAATTACATTCCCTAAAGGCTGAAGCTATTTGGGAGAATTTGTGGGGACTCTAGCAGCTCCGCTTTTGTCTGCTTTACAAATTAGGCGCCCAGAAAGGTTTCATTGGAAGAAAGGGCACCCTGGCTAAAAATCCCTGGAAACACTGGCCATGTGGAGCTCTAGAGTTAAATATTCAAATAACAGATTTTTTTGTTCTGACTCCTTTTTGTGTCTGAACGCTGGGTTAATTTTCAAAATATTAACTAAGTAATGTGACACTGGCACCAATCAACTGGAAAAGCAGTACCTACTGGCTGGGTAACAGCTCTGCCCTAGCAAGGAATGCCATCTTCCAAAGGGAATGGGGGCATGATTTCTCTTTCTAGGAGGATCTGTAATAGCTTTCACTATTGCTGCTGGGGTGATGATCAGCTCAAGAAGCAACTTAAGGATATTAGAACTTAGCTGTCCTGATAACATCTGCAATTGTACCACATACACACAGGAAAGATTCAGCTTGGGATAATGGGAAAAACACGCTCTTGGTCGTCATGAAACCTTATGAGGTACACTGTTGGAAGTGTGATCAAATTAAATATATATGAAGCCTTTTGGCAACTGTAAAGTGCTGACTTTAAATAAACGGGTGATGTAGTATTGTATGAAATGTATGCTTACCTCATTGTTGCAGAAGCAGTAGATTGTCGCAACAAAAAATCCCTAAAAAAAGAGGAGGAAAAATAGAGTTGAAATTATTTCTGGGTGCATTATGGTATTTAGTAATCAATAGAAATAGACTCCCTGGGGAGGAGCATTTCGCTTCTGGGACAGCAAATCAAAGCTAGATGAAGCAGCATAAAAGCAAGAAAAGGAATTGCTTACTCATAGTCAGTGCTGCACTGCAAGAATATTCAATAAGAAATCTCCTTGTTGATAGGAGTCTATCCTTTGGCTAAAAAGACAGCTCTAGTAAATCTGGTTAATATATGGCTATCTTCCCTTTAAAACGGAGATTTATAGCAGAATACACTGATTTTATAATGGATTCAAAGAGGTTGTAAGCTGAACAACATTAAAACCCTGAGATCTCACGGAATTTAGGAGAGAAATCTTTTACAAGTGTCACAGCTCATCGTAGTGAGCCTGGCCTTTTGCAGTGTTGTCATGGTGGCTACAGTACTGAACCCACAGCAAAGCTCATCCTCCAATAAGGATGTGGACTAAGTGACCTCTGAGGTATCAGTCCCTCCTCAGAAGGTTCCATGTGCCCAAGCTTTACTTGTCTGTAGAAATGGCCCACGCAGCAGTACAGATAATTTACAACAATCCCTATGCCTTCTGTTGAGCTTATTAATTTTGATCTCCTTCTTACACTAAGCTTCTGTGGTGGAAAATGAAACTATTTTAAAATTTATAATGGCCTAAAAGCCTGTGGCAGAACACTGCCTTGGGGCCCCTGATTTCCCACCTTGCTCTCAGAACAACCAGCTGTGGTTTCAATGGGGCTTTGGCTCTAGGGCAAAGTGAATGGAAATAGGCAACCACTACCCTTTCCTGTGTGGCAGATTCCCAGCGAGCCTGTGAGGACAGCCCTCGAGGGCTCACTCCGTTCGCTTTATAGGCAAACTGCCATGGATTCCTGACATCTCTCGGACCAATGGAAGATAGAGCAGGAGGCACAGACAGTTCTTTGCAAATTCATCACCCCTCATGGAAAATGTGTCAACGTTTATAGGAAAGGAAGTTCTGACAAGGACTGTGTGTGAGACCACAGAGAACATGCTCAGATGGGACCAGCTGAGGACCCTGGAGAAATGGAAAGCAGGCACTGAAAGCAAAAGCAGGACGGTGCCTTGAAAAACTTGGTGTCCTTAAAACTTTTGGCTAGACCCATTGAACTGGAGGCTATATGTTATGATGTTGAACATCTTGGGCTTTATAGTTAGATAGATCTTCTGACTTTGCCAATAACCAGAAAATTCCACTTTTTTTGGTCTGTAAAATGGATTTAATACTTACATCACACATCAAGCACCTAATAAATAGCAGCTACAATTGTCTTTATTTTTATTAGACAATGTGAGAATATCAGTCATATCTGCGCTCTAGTGTCTGTCTTACTCTTGCAAGAGTGGCTACCCTGGTAAGTATCGCAAGGTCCCGTCCTCTCTAAGCAGGCGAAGGCTGCAACATGCAGTCATTAGAAACTGGGACCCAGTTTAACAGGGATAGAGCTTCTAGTTTTGGGGTGCAAGAGGAGACATTTCTTACCATGATACAAATATGTGCATCTCTCTCTTGCATTTTCATGGCATTAGAGGCTGTATATATAGTAATTCAAATTAGGAAACTGATAATTGACACTGGTTATGTTGGCCTTCAAAACTCCCCCTAATGAAGCAAATTCAAATGTGGTACTCAAAATACTGGGGAGAAGAGGAAAGATATAAAGGATTGTGGGATTAAAAGCTCTGTCTTTAGCACCATATGGTCGATCAGTGCCTGGACATTTATTTGTCCTCATAAAGATGTATTCTCAAAGTTCACACACCCTTCAGTTTCCATCTCTGCTTTATGATTCAAATGGGAAGGCATTCAGTGAGAAAGACAAAGAGGTGTCTATTGCTTCTGGGTCAACATACATTCTCAAGGGTCCCTGTAATCACAGAACAAGCCCCAGAAAATTGCTCTCCCTGCCTTGAGTAGCTGAACAAGTAGTTGTATGAATACCCCATGAGCTTCCTTACCTGGAAATGAATCAGGGAGTGCATGAGGTAATCATAGATTTTCCCAAGCAGCTTGTTGGATGGTCTCCAGGGAAAGACGACAAACTGGATTCCCAGCAGGGGCACCAGGATCAGGGTAGCCCTCACAGCCTTCAGGTACATGTGAGATTCTGGATGGTGGTCTTCCCTCATCTTGGTCACCAGCACACGGACAATGTTGAGCAGAAAGAAGAAATTGACCTGCCAAAATATGAGGTTGTAAGCAAATCGACTGGATAAGTAGTGCTTAAGGACCCTCACTTTCCTCAATTCTTTTATATCCAGTGGGGAACAGATGTCGCCTACACAGGATGACAGGAAGTACAATTCAGCTAGCATTCCCGGGCCACCAAACATCAGTATAAACAGACCCTTTTTGGACCTGTGTTAGCACTTTTTTTTTTTTTAATAAATGAGAAAATAGTTTTTCTGTATGTGTAAATATTTTAAGTTCAACTCTAATGAGGGTGTTTGTTTTTTTTTTCCATATTAAAGCAGTTGTAGGTTTACAGAAAATCATGCAGAATGTACAGTGTTCCCAAAAACCCCCCTTACACATACAGTGTTCCCTGTTATGAACACTGCGTTAGTCTGGTACCTTTGTTACAAATGATGAAACGTTATTATAATTATACTATTAACTAAAGTCTATAGGTCATATTAGCATTCATTTTTTGTGTTATACAGTTTTATATTTTGTTTTGATTTTAATTCTGGTTACTTATATACAACCTAAAATTTCCATTTTATCCAATTTCAAATATACAATTCAGTGGTGTCAATTACATTCACAAAGTTGTGCCTCCATCACCAGCACCTATTGCCAAAACTTTGCTATCCAAGTGTTTATAACTTTATTTTGATGTTTATAACTTTTACAAAGGAAAGTCATAAATAACACTTTTATCTTGCTTTTCCATTTTTAACATTTTCCCCTTAGCCAGGACTATACAACTGAAAGTGAATATAAGGACTGAAAAATTTATCTGTAAAGTTTATATAGTAGAGACAGCTAATCCAGCTTATACATGTATGTATGTGTGTATGAATATATGTATATATGCATGTATTTTTTTTAGAAAACAACTTCATTGAAGTATAGTTTCCATTCAATTAAATGAACAGGTTTTAAGTGTACATTTGTTATATTTAGACAATTGTATCTACATGTATAACCACTTCAAAAACATAAAGAACATTTCTATCACCCCCAGAAAGTTTCCTCTTGCCTCTTTGCAGCCGTTGAATTTCTATTACCATAAAAATGGGATGTAATGTTGCTTGTACATTTTTTTGCCTAGCTTTTTTTTAATTTAACATAATATCTGTGAGATTCATCCATGCTCTTGTTTGTGTTAGCATTTTGTTCATTTTTATTGCTAAGTAGTAGTCTGCTCTATGAATAATACACTATAATTTCTTTATTCATTCTCCTTTTGATGGGTATTTGAATTGTTTTCACTCTTTGCCCATTATGCATAAAGATGCTATGAATATTTGAGGACAAGTCTTTGTGTAGACATAAGATT
Source organism: Cabassous unicinctus (assembly GCA_029593785.1). Classification (NCBI taxonomy): domain Eukaryota; kingdom Metazoa; phylum Chordata; class Mammalia; order Cingulata; family Chlamyphoridae; genus Cabassous; species Cabassous unicinctus. Next base: position 1,895 of record JAQZBX010004304.1, on the reverse strand, counting down.
TCATTTCTCTCAAGTAAATACTTAGGAGTGGAACTGCCTGTTCATATGGTAAGTGTATGGCTAACTTTATAAGAAACTGCTGAATCATTTTCCAAAAGGGCGGTACCATTTTATATTCCCTCCAATAGAAAAATTTATCTATAGAAATCTTAAAAAATATACAACATTAATGTTATGGCATGTATAGAAATGAACTTATGGTGTCCTCCCTCAGCAAACTGTGTCAAATAAAAGGCATTTTTGAAAACCCTAAAATCAAATTGCTCTTCTTATTGTAGAATATCATTAAATTAGCTTCATCTTGAAATTATAATACATATGCTACCAGAACCATATTCACAGAAATCCTAACAAAAGAGATAACACTGTTAATAATAGATTAAAAAAGCAATTCTCACCACCAACGCCGCCATGACAGGGCCATGGATAATGTAAAGCAAATGAGTTTCCACACTCAGCCAGCAGCTGTAAAAAAAGGGGGAGAGACACATCAATACAAGTGCATTTTATTTATGAACATGTTAACTTAAAAACCATCACAATACTTACTTGTCATTGAAGTACAGAGCTCTAGTAATAGCATGGATAGTGGTTGGCACCAATGGGAAACCTGAAAATGTGAAAATGTACAAATCACACCTGGTTTCTTGGCCGTGAGCTATCACTGGAGTTGCATGGAAAGTGGTATTTTTTACTTGCAAAATCAGTAGTGGCAAATGTAATGTCTCTGTCAAAATATTTCCCTCATGTTTTTGCACAAATTATCTTTGGGGAAAAAACAGCTAGAAATGCTCTCAGAGAAGTCAGTTAAGAGCTTCCAGATAATTAAAAACCTTTCCCAAATTACCCAGAATAGTAGGTACATTATTACGTTCACTATGACTAAACTACCATTGTTATGCCTGGGATCGTGATGATGACGATGATGACGACGCCTGCTAAATGAGACCAGGAAGGCTTTCACTGTGCGGTAACTCGGTTCTCCTTTGGAGAGGTGCTGGGTCACGGGACAGGGAAGTGACCTGGGACAGCGTCTGGAAGAGAGAGCCTGCTTGCTCCTGAAGACTTAGGTGGTCTTCACACTATTTCTTCTAGGCTTTTTGTTTTTCTGCCTGTTTATATCACGTATACCCATCCTGTTTATTTATTTATTTATCTTCAAAAAAAAACACTTCAGAAAAAAAATCCCTGCATCAGGCATTTTCTGTAAGTTCTGGCCTTCAATAAGGCAGCTTAGGATCCACTTTGCCGACTAACCGTGGAGTGCTGGTTAAAAACAACTTTGAATTTATAAACAGAATGATGGAGATGGTTACTACCAAAGCATCTTACCATGTTACTAATTTTCTTTCTGTAAATGTAATCTAGAGTAAAGTTGTGATTATTGTAAAAAATACTGTCTTTTCTTTTCCCTAGGATGTACCCATGCACAGTAGAATATTGTTCAATTTGATTTAGACATTTCATAGATTTTTATACTTATCATCAGATTAAGAACTGTGTCTCAGGAGTGAATTAGATCTATACATTTTCTCCACGAATTATATGCAAAAAGAGACTGCCTCGAAATATTGAGTTTTCACCTAAGAACGACCTCAGCTTCTAAACCTATGAAGCATATAATTCAACAGGACCATTGATTAAATGTTTTACCCTGAAATAATTTTGAGCTTGACTATTAATACAAAACATAATTGAGTTTTATTCATAGAAATTCTAACATATTTCCTTGCCTGAGTGCAGAGCAGAAACTCATTGCTTGGGTTTATTCTGAAATGCATGTTTTAGAATTAGAAAGCAAGAGAGGCATGTGGAGATCCCAATCCCACCTCATCATTTCGTAAAAAGGCATCTGTCCTCCCTACTTAACACAAAAAGTAGTACAGACCCCCACC
>JAQZBX010004303.1:0-60241 GCA_029593785.1 Cabassous unicinctus | reverse complement strand
TTTTTTTTTCTTTCATATATCTCTCTTCCTTTGCTTTTCTTTCATCCTACCTTCTCTCTCTCTTTTTTTTTTTTTTGAAATGGTAGGAAAACTCTGTAACAGTTTTATTTAAAAACCTTTGCCCATTCCTTCTTTGGCTATGTGGCAGCTTTTATTTTATTTTATTTTATTTTATAAGATACTTAGATTACATAAATGTAACACAAAAATTATAGGGATTCCCATATGCCCACCTCCCACACCTCCCACAACCTCCCACATAAACATCTTTCATTAGTGTGGTACCTTCATTGCAATTGATAAACACATCCTGGGGCTTTGCCATTAATCATGAACCATAGTTCACATGTAGACCACACTCTCTCCCACACAGTTCTGCATGTTATATGCTGATATAAAATGGCCTATATCTGTCATTGCAATGTCACTCAGGACAATTCCCAAGTCTCGAAAAAGCCCCCGTATTACAACTGCTTTTCCCTCTCCCTGCCCCCAGTTCCTCCAGTGGCCCTGGCTCCACATCAATAATATGTATATAGCAGCATGCCAGTAAGTCCACTCTAGTCCATATCTCTTCCCCCCATCCTGAGGAGTCTAGGATGGTGATGTCCAATCCATCTCCAATTGAGAGGGGACTTATATCCCATGGGGAAGATGGATGGGATTATCCTGCCTGCAGCTGCAGACTCTCTCCATTCCCTGAGACATCTATTGCCTGTCATCATCACCCTGCCAGTTGTCCTGGGTGAGTCCAAGGAGCTGTAGAGTAGAAGTTGCTGCTCCACTGAGGTTTGGGGCCCAGCTGGCACATGGACAGGCCAAATTTCTGCACATACACCTACAAACACCAGCAACAAGTATAGGTTTGAATAGAAGGGACAGATGAGCTATGTGCAAGGAAGGCATAGTTGAGTGCAACTCTGTCACTCTCAGAAGCACAAACTCCAAAGTAGGGCCCACTGGCAAGGCACCAAATTCTGGAGCTATCTGCCCTGACATAGGACCTGAGTGTCTCCAGAGCCCTCAGGAACCCCACTATTTGGGGTGATATCCACTTTGGAATGCTATGAGATCCTACTGAGATGTGCATAAGTGTAACCTCTGGGGTGACCTCCTGACTCATTTTGAAGTCTCTTAGGCATATAAACTCATTTGTCTTTACCTTTTCCCCCTTTTATTGAAGGTCTTTTTCCAGTCGCATTGCCCCTTGGCACTTGGTAGCAATCCTTTGGTGCCAGGGAGGCTCATCACCGGGAATCATGTCCCACACTGGGATGAAGGTAATGCATTCATATGCTGTGTTTGGCTTAGAGAGAGGCTACATTTAAGCAACAAGGAGGCTCTCAGGAGGCAACCCTTAGGCACCCTGTAACAATAGGCTAAGTTTCAATTTCAACAGCAGACTCATAAGGCAAGTCATCAATATCAAGGGACCATACTGGATCATCTTCCTTCGCCAATCACTGCCCTTGCATTTGGGGGACTTCTGCTTCTCCCTTAGAGAATGTGGCAGAGCTTCTTGTGAGTTTCTAGGAATTTGCCCATTTCCTCTAAATTATTATTCTTGTTAGCATATAATTTTTCAAAGTATCCTCTTATGATACTTGTTATTTCTGTGGGGTCAGTGGTGATATACCCTTACTCATTTTCTTATTTTGTGTACTTGCATCTGCTCAGTCTTTTTCTTTATTAGTCTGGCTATGGGTTTGTCAATTTTATTGATCTTCTTGAAGAACCAGCTTTTGGTTTTGTTTATATTTTCTAGTGGTTTCTTATTTTCTATTTCATTTAGTTCTGCTCTAATTTTTGTTATTTCCTTCTTTCTACTTCCTTTAGGGTTAGTCTATTTTGTCTGATATTAGTATAGCTACTCCCGCCCTTTTTAGGTTGTTGTTTGGTTGTAAAATTGTTTTCCAGCCATTCACTTCCAGCCTCCTTGAATCCCTGGGCCTAAGGTGGGTTTCTTGTAGACAACATATTAATGAGTCATATTTCCTTATCCATTCTGACAATCTGTGTCTCTTTACTGATGAGTTTAACACATTAACATTCAATGTTATTACTCTCAAGGAATTTCTTACATCAGCCATATTTTCTTTGGGTTTATGTATATCATATGTTGTTTTTATTTCTCTTTTTGTCTTTTTAGTTGTTCTTACACCTTCTGTTATTTGGTCTTCATTTTCTGTCTTCTTGTCTCATCTACTTGGTCTTTTATTTTTAATTTATTTCCTGGTTTCTTTTTTTCCCCTTTTCTTCCATCTTTTTACTTCTTAATCCTTTTTATTTTTAATTTCTCACTCTTTTAAATTTTTTTTGTTTCTAATTTTCCCTCTTCTTACCTATTTTTTTCTGTCTCTTTTATGGTTCCTATTCCATTTATTTTATTATTATTCATTTTCTCCCCTTCTTTCTTTCTTTTTTTATGGTCTTAATATTTTGCAGGGGAGTATAGATGACTACACAGATATAGGATAAGTGGAACAAACTGTCAAAGAGGAACATTAACAAAATTAAACAAAATGAAATAAAAACTCAGAGTAGAAAAATAAGCTAACCAACTCAATAAGCCCATCAAGATCAACAGATGACAAGACACCAGCAAAAAATTACAAACCATATCTAATTTACAGTAAGACATGACAAAGTCTAATGAACAAACCATAAAGCAGTAGGAGAGACAGAATGTGGAACATTTAATAAAGCACATCAAAACAAATATCATGATTCAACTTAATAAAGTGAAGGAAGAGCTAAAGGATATAAAGAAGACACTGGTGAAACACACAGAATAAATCATAAATATACATTAAAAGATAACAGACCCAATGGGGATGAAAGGCACAATGCAAAAAATTAAAATTACTCTGGGTGCACAAAGTAGCAGATTTGAATAGGCAGAGTAAAGAATTAGTGACATTGAAGATAGAATATCTGAAACCATGTAGACAGTAGAACAGGTAGATTTAAGAGATACAAAAAGTTAGCAAGAACTCAGGGAATTGAATGACAACATAAAAATCACAAACATACTCAATATAAGCATCCCAGAGTGAGAAGAGAAGGGAAAGGGGACAGAAGGAGCTTTGGAAGAAATAATGATGGAAAATGCCCCAACTCTTATGAAGGACATGGATATACATGTCCAGGAAGCAGAGCACACTCAAAACAGTATAAATCCTAACATGTTATGATGCTTAGGCTAATGTGTCAACTCAGCCAGGTAATTGTGTCCAGGTGTTTGGTCAAGCAAGCACTGGTCTAATTGTAATACAAGAGCATTTATGGACTTCAGTCACCAGAGAGTTTACTGCATGGATGGCTGATTACATCTGCATCAATCAGGGAGATTGCATCAAAGAGAATTTCCAAGCTCATCTTTGGATAGTCAACTTCTCCCAAAAACTCAAGGACAGTTCATTGGACTTTCATTGGACTTTCATCGGAGCCCCTGGTTTGCAGCCTGACTGCAGAACCTGGACTTGTGCATCCCCACGGTCACATGAGAGACTTATCCAATGGTGCTGGAAGTTTCAGTGGCAAATAGAGATGCTGTCTGTAGCCTTTGGCAGGCCCCTATAGGGGAATCACAAAGCAGACCCTTAGGATTTGGAGCAAAGCTTTGCCATCTTCTTCAGATAACTAGTCCCTATTTGAGAAACAGCTTTTGGCTTGCTACTGGGCCTTAGTAGAGACTGAGCACATAGCCATGAGCCATCAAGTTACTATGAGTTTCCTGTCATGAGATGGGTATTATCTGACCCACCAAACCATAAAGTTGGCCATGCACAGTAGCACTCCCTAATAAAGTGGAAGAGGTGTATATGAGATAGGGCTTGAGCCAGTCCTGAAAGCACAAGTAAATTACATGAGGAAGTAGCCCAAATGCCAATGGTCACCACCTCTGCCATGTTACCTTCTCTTTCCCAGCCCACATCTTTGGCCTCTTGGGGAGTCCCTTGCAATCAGTTGACTGAGGATGAGATAACTTAAGCCTGGTTTACAGATGGTTCTGCACAATATGCAGTTACCACCCGAAAGTGAACAGCTGCAGCACTGAGACATCCTTGAAGGATAGCAGTGAGGGCAAATCCTCCCCAAGGGCAGAACATCGAGCAGTGCACCTAGCTGTTCATTTTGCTTGGAAGAAGAAATGGCCAGAGGTGCGTTTGTACACTGATTCATGGGCTGTTGCCAACGGTTTGGCTGGATGGTCAGGGACTTGGAAGGAACATGATTGGAAAATTGGCGACAAGGAGGTCTGGGGAAGAGGTATATGAGTAGACCCTTCTGAGTGGGCAAAAAACATGAACATATTTGTGTAGTATGTGAATGCTCACCAGAGGGTGACTTCAGCAGAGGAAGAGTTTAATAATCAGGTGGATAAGATGACCCGCTCTGTGGCTAACACTCAGCCTCTTTCCCTAGCCACTCCTGTCATTACCTAATGGGCTCATGAACAAAGTGGCCATGGAGGTAGGGATGGAGGTTATTCATGGGCTCAGCAACATGGACGTCCCATCACCAAGGGTGACTTGGCTACAGCCACAGCTGAATGCCTAATCTACCAGCAACAGAGACCCACACTCAGCCCCCAATATGGCACCATTCCTCGAGGTGACTAGCATGCTAACTGGTGGCACGTTGACTACATTGGGCCACTTCCACCATGGAAGGGGCAGCGATGTGTTTTAATGTGAATAGACACATACTCTGGATATGGGTTTGCATTTCCTGAATGCAATGCTTCTTCCAAAACTACCATCTGTGGACATACCAAATGTCTTATCTACCACCATGGCATTCCACACAGCATTGCTTCTGATCAAGGAACCCATTTCACAGCAAATGATGTGTGGGAATGGGCACATACCTATGGAATTCACTGGTCTTACCATGTTTTCCATTACCCTGAAGCAGCTGCATTAATAGAGCAGTGGAATGGCCTTTTGAAGACTCAATTGTGGCACCAACTACGTGGCAATAGCTTGCAGGGCTGGGGCAATGTTCTCCAGGAAGGTGTGTATGCTCTAAATCAGTGTCCACTCTATGGAGCTGTTTCTCCCATAACCAGGATTCATGGGTCCAGGAATCAAGGGGTGGAAATGGGAGTGGCACCACTAACTATTACCCCTAGTGACACACTAGGAAAATTTTTGCTTCTTGTCCCAGCAACCTTAAGCCCTGTTGTTCTACAGGTTTTAGTCCCAAAAGGATGAGTGCTGCCACCAGGGAACACAACAATGATTACATTAAACTGGAATTTAAGACTGCCACATAGCCACTTCGGCTCCTCTTACCTGTGAATCAACAGGCAAAGAAGGGAATTACTGTACTGGCTGGGGTGATTGATCCTGACTATCAAGGGAATAGGACTACACCTACATAATGGGGGTAAAGAAGAGTTTGCCTGGAATATAGGAGATCTTCTGGGGCTTCTCTTAGTACTGCCATGCCCTGTGATTAAAGTCAATGAAAAATTGCAACAAACCAATCCAAGCAGGACTAACAATGGCCCAGAAACTTCAGGAATGAAAGTTTGGGTCACCCCACCTGGCAAAGAACCATGGCCAGCTGAAGTGCTTGCTGAGGGTAACGGGAATGTGAAATGGGTAGTGGAAGAAGGTAGTGATAAATATGAACTTTGACCATGTGACCAGTTACAGAAACGACGACTATAATCGTCATGAACCTTTCTTCCTTGTTTCATTATGAGTATGAGTGTATATATACACAAAATGAATTTCTTTGTTTTCTTCACCAACCTTTTCCCCTGTCATATGAATTGTTTTATTCATTTCATGTCATAATATTTAAGCATGTCAAGTTTAAGAGTGAATATTACCCAAGGACTTGCACCCTATTCTGTAGGGAATTCATGCATTTCTGGTTGTGAGTCGAACATTGTTAGGCAGAAATATATATGTATGCTTGTCTGTTATTTTTTTTTTTTTTACTTAGAGACTAATAATGATTTAAGGTAATGTGTATGGTTGCGGAGTTGACAAGGAATGCACTCTAGTGGTTAGGCTGAAGTGTAAACTCGGCCAGGTAATTGTGTCCAGGTGTTTGATCCAGCAAGCACTGGGCTAATTGTAATGCAAGAGCATCTATGGACTTCAGTTCCCAGTGAGTTTACTGTGTGGATGGCTGATTACATCTGCATCACACAGTGAGATTGCATCAGCAATGGGTGACGCTTTTATCTAATCAGTTGAATGCCTTAAAAGGGGAAGTGATTTCAACATAAAGGGAGAATTTCCCAGCTAGTCTTTGGACAGCCAACTTCTCCCAAAAACTCATCAAGGACCTTTCATTGGACTTTCATCGTAGTCCCAGCCTGCCTGCGGAACCTGGAGTTGTGCATCACCACGGTCACATGAGAGACTATTATGAAATCTCATATTATTGACAGCTATCTCCTGTTGATTCTGTTTTCTGAGAGAGCCCTAACAAATATACATGTCTATCCAAAAGCATATACTTATGAAATTGTCAAATACTCAAGAAGAAGTGAATTCTCAAAATAGCAAGAGAAAAGAGAGCCATCACATTAAGTGTAGCTCATTAAGATTAAGTGCTGATTTCTCATCTGATACCATAGAAAGGAGAAGGCAGTGGTATGATATAGTTAAGGTGCTAAAAGAAAAATACTGTCAGCCAAGAATTCTGTATCCAGCAATGCTGGTATTCAAAAATGCAGGATAGTTCATCATAATCACAGATAAACAGAAATTGAGAGAGTTTGTCAACAAGAATCCTGCACTTCAAGAAATATAAAAGGGAGTTATACAGGTTGAAAGGAAAAAAAAAAACTGGAGATAGAGGGTAGGAGGAGAATGCAGAAAGGAATATTATTAGTAAGGGTAATAAAAAGATAAGAGGAGAATCACAGGGACCAAATATAGCTCAGTGGTTGAGTGCCTGTTTTCCATGTATGAGGTCCTGGGTTCAATCCCCAGTACCTCCTAAAATTAATAAAAGAGAGAGAAATAAAAACAAAACATGCCATATATAAACCTAAAGAAAAATGGCTGATATAAGTTCTGCCTTAACAGTGAACACATTGAATGTTAATGGAATAAACTCTCCAATCAAAAGATACAGATTGGCAGAATGTATAAGGAAATAGCACTCATCTATATGTTGTCTATAAGAAACAACCTTAGACACATGGATGCAAGGAGGTTGCAAGTGAAAGTTTGTAAAACAATTTTACACTCAAATGAAATTTTAAAAAGGGTTTGAATATCTCTACTAATTCAGACAAAATAGACGTTAAATGAAAAACTATTGTAAGAGACAAAGAAGGAAACTATATATTAATAAAATGGGTAATCTATAAAGAAGAAAGAACAAGTATAAATATTTATGCACCTAATAAGAGTGCCCAAAACATGAGACAAACAATTGCAAAACTAAGGGGAGAAATAGATGCCCCCACAATTATAGTGGGGGACTTTAATACCCCATTATCTCCATTAGACAGAACATCTTGACAGAGAGTCAATAAAGGAACAGATTCCTTGAATAATACATTAGAGGATATAGACCTAATAGACATATACAGAACATTACACCCAAATACAAATACATCAGCACATACATTCTTTTCAAGTGCACATGGATCATTCTCCAGAATAGACAATATACTAGGTCACAGAAGAAGTCTCAATGAATTTAGAAAGATAGAAATTATAGAAAGTAATTTCTCTGATCACATTGGAATGGAGCTGGAAATTAATAAGCAGCAGAGGAGCAGAATAGGCACAAATACATGGAAGTTAATCAACACATTTTTAAAGAATCAGTGGATCAAGTAGGAAATTACAAAAAAAATCAGCAATGACCTTGAAACAAATGAAAATGATAACACAACATATCAAACCTTAAGTGATGCAGCTAAAGCAGTGCTGAGAGGGAAATTTATAGTTTATAAATGCCTATTTATTAAAAAAGAAGAACAAAAATCAAAGACCTAACAGCACACATGGAGGACCTAGAAAAAAACAACAAATTAATCTCAAGCAAGAAGAGAGAAAGAAACAACAAAGATTAGACTAGAACAAAATGAAATTGAGAATAAAATACATTAGAAAAAATAGCAAAACCAAAAAAAAAAAAAAAAACAAGTAATTTTCATTTATATTGTGAAATGTGAAAATAAAGTTGTCAGTACTTATGGTTAAAAAATAACAAAACTAAAATCTAGTTCTTTGAGAATAATAAAATTGATGAATCCTTAGCTAGACTCACAAAGGAAAAATAGAGAAAATGCAAATAAATCAAATTTTAAAATGAGAGATGGTATATCACTACAGTTCCCACAGAAATAAAGAATATCTTTAGAGAATACTTTGAAAAATTGTATTCAAACCAGTTGTATAACTTAGATGAAATGGACAAATTTCTAGAATCACACAAGCAACCTACATTAATGAAAGAAGAATTAGAAGAGCTCAGTAGACCATTCACAAGAAGTCATATTGCATTAATCATCAAAAACATCCCAACCAAGAAAAGTCCAGAACCAGATGACTTCATGGGTGAATTCTACCAATCATTCTGGCAAGAACTAACACCAGCCCTGCTTAAACTCTTCCAAGAGTAGACGTTGAGGGAGTATTATGTAACTCATTCTATGATGTCAACATTATCCTAATACCAAAGCCACATAAAGATACCACAAGAAAAGAAAACTATAGACCAATCTGTTTAATGAAATTAAATGCTAACATCCTCCACAAAAATATTTCATAATTGTATTAAACAACACATTAAACAAATTATACACAATGGTGAAGTCGGTTTCATCCAAGGAATGCAAGTATGGTTCAACATAAGAAAATCAATCAATGTAATACAGCATGTAGACTGAACAAAAGAAAAAAAAAATCACATGACTGCCTATATTGATGTAGAAAAAAACATTTTTCAAGATATAGCACCTTTTCTTGACAAACAGTCTGAGAATTAGGAATAGAAGGAAACTTCATCAGCATGAAAAAGTGTATACATGAAAACCCCACAGCTAACATTGTAAACAATGGTGAAATGCTAAAGGCTTTCCTTCTAAGATCTGAAAGAAGACAAAGATGCCTAATGTCACCACTCTTATTTGACATTGTACTAGAAGTACTTGCTTGAGTATGTAGGCAAGAAAAAGAAATAAAGGGAATCCAAACTGAAAAGGAAGAAGTAAAAATTTTACTATTTGCAGGTGACATGATCCTATGAATAAAGATTCCAAAAAATCTACATCAAAGCTTCTAGAGCTGATAAGAAAGTTCAGTAAAGAGGCAGGATATAAGATCCACATGCAAAAAATCAATAAAATTTCTGTGCACAAAAATGAGCAATCTAGGGAGGAAATAAAGAAAAACGCTAATTTCACAAGAGCAATGAAAAGAATCATATATCTTACCTAAGGATATAAAGAACTTATAGACAGAAAACAACAACATTGTTAAAGAAAATCAAAGAGGAACTAAAATTAGAAGAATATTCCATGTTCATGGATTGGAAGACTAAATATCATTAAGATGTCTGTCATGACCAAATTGATGTACAGATTTAATGCAATCCAATAAAAATTACAAGAACATTTTTTTACTGAACTGGAAAAGCAAATTATGAAAGTTATTTGGAAGGGCAAGGGGTCCTGAATTGTCAAAAACATATTGAGAAAGAAAAATGAAATTGGAGGATAAATGCTACCTGACTTTAAAACATACTATAAAGCCACAGTGGTCACAACAGCATATTTTTGGTGCAAGGATAGACATACTGACCAATGGAACTGGATTCAGAATTCTGATATATACCCATGTATATATGGTTAACTGATATTCGATGAGGCCACCAAGCCCACTCAACAGAAACAGAATAGCTGTGTCAAAAAATTGTGTAGGGATAACTGGATATCTGTATCCAAAAAATGCAAGATCACCATCTCACACCCTACACAAAAATAACTCAATATGGATCACAGACATAAATATAACAGCCAAGACCATAAAGCTCCTATAAGATAATGTAGGGACGCATCTAGAAGATCTTGTAGTGGGAAATCACTTATAAACTTTACAGCCAAATCACAAGCAATGTGTGTAAAAGTAGATAAACGGTATCTACTCAAAATAAAGAATAAAATAAAATAAAATATTTTGCTTTTCAATGGAATTTCTCAAGAAATGAAAAAGGGATCCTATTCAATGGAAGAAAATATTTGTGAACCACTTATCCAATAAGGGTCTAATATCCAGCAAATATAAAGAATGCCTACATCTTGAAAATAAAAAGACCAACAATCCATTTAAAAATGGGCAAAAGACTTGAGCAGACACTTTTCCAAAGAGGAAATACAACTGGCTAAAAAGTACACAAAATGTTGCTCAACCTCACTATTAGGGAAATGCAAATCAAAACCTCAATAAGATATTATCTTACCCCTATTAGACTGGATGCTATTAAAAAACCCATAAAACTACAGGTGTTGGAGAGGATGTGCAGGAATAGGAAAACTCATCCACTGCTTGTAGGAATGTAGAATGGTAATGCCATTGTGGAGGATGTTTTGGTGGTATATTGGGAAGCTAATCATAGAATTGATATATTATCCAGCAATCCAATTACGAGGTATATATCCAAAAGAACTGAAATCAAGGATATGAAAAGATATATGCACACCAATGTTGATATCAGCATTATGCACTATTGCCAAAAGTTGGAAACAATCAAAGTGTCCATCAACAGACGAAAGGATGAGCAAAATATGGTGTATGCCTATAGTGGAATATTACTCAGCTGTAAGAAGGAATAAAGTATTGACACATGTGACAATATGGATGAATCTTGAAGACCTTATATTGAGTGAAATAAGTAAGTCACTGAAGGACAAATGTGGCATGACTTCATTTATATGACCTAAGCATATTGAGCAGAGGCACATTGAGTCTGGAATATAGGTTATCAAGAGAAAGAAAGGAAGTAGAGAGTGGTGAGCCTATGCTCACTCTGGAGAGAACATATGATAAGGTGAAAAGGGGTGGTTTTGCAGTGGATAGTGGTGCTGGGATGTAAGTGAGGTCAGTGGTGCTGGAGTATGAGGGTGAGCATGGTTGGTGAGGTGGGTTGGACTATCTGTGGAACTTGGGGGAAAGCTGGAGGAAGGAACTGGTGAACTCTGGGGAGTTGGAAGTCTGTGGTTGAAAAACAATTGTGGGAATGTTCTTACTGCATATATGGCAAGGATGGTCGCTGCAGAGTGTCAGTGTGGGGGAATGTGTAGAAAAGGGTGCACTTGGACATGCTTCTATGTAATATGAAGGTGTTCATCTTGTCATAGGGTGTTATATAAGTGGGTGGAGACCCACACAATAACTAACATAATATTAATCTCCAGTCCTCAGGAGTACTGCCATTCTCAAATATATGGACATGAATCTGTCGAGTACATAGGCAGTGCTAATAAAAGAAAACAGAACAATATGTCAAATCCTCAATATTCATGCATGTAACTATAAACCTTGTTCTTGTAAAAAATGAAATTTAGCATAATAATAACTATTGTCTAAGACTGACTTCCTGAAAACCTCCTTGTTACTCAAATGTAGATCTATCTCTAAGCCAAATTCAGCAAATAATTGCACTACCTTGCCCTCGACATGGGACATGACTCCCAGGCATGAGAATCTCCAGTATTGAGGGACTAATACCAAACACCAACCAGCAATGCATTTTGGAGAAAGACATTGACTAAAAGGTTGACCATTAAATACAAAATAGTTTTTACAACTAAGAGATTTCAAAATGAATCTGTCTTTCTTTCCAGAGCTTACACTTATGCATGTCTTAGGCAGATCTCACTAACTGCCAGTGTGAAAAAATCCTCCAAAGGGGTGCTTTTGAGGGCTCTAGAGTCATATGGACACTCTAAGCAAGGCATACAATCACTTGAAATCAGCACCCTGTCAGTGGGCCTTACCTTTAAATATTAGACAACCTATTTCCCCAATGTAACAGAGTTAGACTCGTTTATAATTTCCCTGCATATGATTCTTCTACGCCTTTTTATTTGAGCCTATAATTAGCACTATACCCATTAAATATGTGTCTCAGAGACTTAAATCTTTGGTCTGTTCCTATGCCAGTTAAGCTCTGAATTTCGGAAGAGTTGGGGCCAACATTGCCTTCCAGTTCATTGGACTCACCCAGGACAACTAACAAAATGATGATGATGGACAACAATCATCCCAAAAAACTAAGAGTAACTACAATTGAAAGCAAAACAGTTCCTTCCATCTGCCGCATAGGATCTAAGCCCCTCTCAGTCTGAGGCAGAGTGGGCATCCCCATTCCAAAACCCTCGAAGTTGAGAAACGAACAAACATAAGGTTAGAATGCAAAATTGGACAAAGTAAACTTATTAATATTGTAGTAATGGAAGAATATGCAACATTGTCAAAAAGATAGCTGTTCTGAAGGAGGGGGGATAGAATAATACATGGAACATAGGGCATTTTTAGGGCATTGAAATTAAGTATAAAGTACAATGTAAACTATAGACCATGGTTAGTAGCAATGCTTCAAGATATATTCATCAATTGTAACAAAAGTACCCTACAATTGTAAGATGTCATTAACTGGAGAAGATGTGGAGGAGGGAGGGATAAGACATATGGGACTCCTTTAAACTTTTGATGTAGGATATACTTTCCTGTAATGTAAAGTCACCTTTAAAATAAAGTTTATTATATTGAAATAATAGCTTGGGGTTTTTAAATTGTTTTGTTTCATTTATTCATTTCCAATTCATAGATTTCACCCTAATACCTGTCTTATTTGAGATCTCATTTGAATATTTCTCTTTTTTTCTGACTTTATTATTTCCAACAATTTTATGAATTTTTTTTCCCTGATAATAACAATTCTATGTAATCCTGAACTTATTTTTCTCACAAGAATGTTGGAATGGTTATTCCTTTTCTTCCATCATTACATCTAAAACAGATGGATTTTCTTTAATCAGATCCAAACCAGCATAGTAAAACTGCAGCTTGACACTTTCAAAATTTAAATATTTTACAGAATATTATTTGAGAAGATTATGGGACCTCAACTAATTCAAAATTCCTATTGTGTAAGTATATGAAAAATAATAACTGTAATAATTAAATAGCTTGCTCAATTTTTAATATTATATGAAAAACCATAGCTTTCAAATCTCATTTATTTTTATCCTGCTTCTAATTTGTATATGCTATTTTTTACAATTTCATTGATTAAATATTTTCATATAGAAAATGTCAAGTGGCTTGCTCAGATATTCACATATTAAAAATATTATTTAATCTTTCTTTTTAAATATTTTGTTCCTGCTTTTCTGTCCATAGGAGCAAAAACATGTCAGAGAAATATATTTCATTTGTAAAAAATAATGCTTCAATGTCCATACTAACTTTTCTCAGTATACTCCTCTTTTCAAGGTCTGGTATACCTACTATTCTCTTTTATAGTCCCTCTCTTTGCATCTTCCCTGTAGTACCATGTAATTCCAAACTTTACAGAATAAGCCTCACAGTTCTTTGCCTCTTTTTCAATCTTTCTTTCTGTATTATTCTCCAAATTATCTTGCTTTCTTTCATACCATATAATCAACTCCTAGTGTCTGAAATTTGCCAGGTACATATTCATTTGGAACAGTCTGATTAAAAATACTCAATTAATAATTCATTAGATATTTCAGGCTTCCAAATAACGATGGCTGTTTTTGCTCAGAATCTTGAGTTTATGATCTATTTACCTACCTTTACTCTACTTTTATATCAGTATAAATAAAACAACATGATTATTTTTCTAAACTAAATACAAAAAGTATTTCAGGATTCCAAATTTTTGGATGAAAATAAAATAAATGGAATTAAATTGATTCTTTCATATCATGTAGATTCAATGTCACTTTCACGTTAATTGACAATGATTAGAGGTCCATTAAAAATGAAATCAAGAATTTAGAGAGTAATTGGAGAACACAGTTTAGAATAGTTGTGATTTTTGTAAGACAGTTGCCCTTCAAAATATAGAATGTGGTAGGTGGGCAATAAAGCAATCATCTAAAAATAACTAAAGACGACAAATAAGAAAGCTGGCACGAGAAAAAAAATGGACGTTTCAAGAAGGAACAATGAAAATGGACCAGACCTACCCTAAAAACAAGGAGTATTTTCAACTATAAGCAAAAAAATTCCATTCCTCTGCCCCATAATATCTACATCCCTTCTCAGCCTAAAGAAATCAGAGTAGACATAGTCCAAAACCCTCAAGATTAAGAAATGAAATAAATGGATGAGGGGAGCAAAAGCAACCACTGATGAAAGCAGTTCTATTGTTATTTAAATTTTAATGCAGTAACTTGTAACATTGGTACAAATAAAAATATTTAAATAAGAAGGATAATATTAATATAAGGAAATTCATATTAGATATGAATTGTTAGAGAAAATTATCATTTTATATTTATTTTGCAGAATACATTCCTCTAAAAAAGATGCAGTTCACTAGATTGAGTTAAAACACAATATCCTATATATCCTTCTTATGCAATTTTTATTGAAATAAAATAATACACAGACTACCAGTAACATGGCATCAGAGTAGGACAGCAGGGCTCAACTCTTGCAAAAATAGTGGAGGAAGGGCAAAATGCAGTTCAAGGGAACTTCTCTGGGGATCTGCAGATCAGGAGACTGATACACATATTCCAGGAGGGAGAGAGACAGAGAGGCTGAAGGAAAAGTATAAGGTACTAAGACCTCAAGCCTGGGAATGACATCAATCCCTCACACTCAAGGCAAACAGTCTGAATAAAACCCATGGCTCACTGTAGCCAATTGAAAGAGGAACAAACCTTCTCCTCCCTGGGAGGAGAAAGGGTGCAGTGGAAGGCAAAGAGTGGTTTCCCTATAGTGAGTTTTGCCAGTGGAGACAATTTTGATTCTTGGCTCTAGCCATACTAAAATCACAAAAGAGTGGAGGTTGAAAGAAATACCTCTGAGGAAAGGTTTGCCAAAGAGCAGCATCTGCTGGCAAGCTGGGAATCTACAATAAGTTAAAAAGCTGCTTGGAGTCTTTCATGTTCAGGCATACTTGAATCTGGTCCATGCCCCATTAGTAGGTCTCAGGCCTATTTTGATTACTTAAGCTGGACAATTTTAAAGATGTGAAAGAAGTTGAACAAAAAAAGTCAAAGAAGATTCCTGAAACAAAACTTCTAGGCAAGAGAGAGAAATTGTCTGTTAGAGTAAATTCACTAACGTAATCAGATGCCTAGGCACCAGCAAAAAATTACAAGCCATACTAAGAAGAGGACGATATGGTCCAACCAAGGGATAGAATTAAAAAATCCTGATGAGACAAAATATTTTAAGTCAACTATTTAAGGATGTCCACTCAAATCTCCTAAATCATCTCAAGGAGTTTAAGGTAAATATGGTTAAATAGAAAAAGGATACAAAGAAGACACTGGTTGAACATATGAACAATTTGAAAGCCTGAAAAGAAAAGTAACAGAGCTTATGTGAATGAAAGACACAATGGATGATGTTAAAAACTTATTAGAGGCACATAAGAGCAGATTTGAATTGAAGGAGGAGAAAATTAGTGAGTTGGAGGACAAAACATCTGAACTTGAAAAGAACAGAAACAGAAATGAATGTAAAAAATGGAACAGGTTCTCAGGGAATTGAATGATAACGTGAAATGCACAAACATATGCATTATGTTTCTCCCAGAATGAGAAGAGAATGGAAAAGAGGCAGAAAATATATTTGTGGAAATTATGATGAAAACTTCCCAACCCTTATGAAAGAAATAAGTATCAATATTTAGGAAAGACTACACACCCCAAATAGAATAAATCCAAATAGACCTACCCCAAAACACCTACTCTTCAGAATGAAAAATATCAGTGATAAAGAAGACTCTTGAAGAACAGAAATGCAACAGTTCACATACAAGAAACTCAATTAAGACTAAGTGTTGCTCTCTTATCAGAACACATGGAGGTAAAAAGAAAATGGTATGATGTATGTAAAGTATTGAAAAAGAAAAAAAATGCCAGTCAAGGATTCTTTATCTGGCAAAACTGCCCTTCAAAAATGATGATGAGTTTAAAGTCTTCCCAGACAAACAAAATCTGAAGGAGTATGTTACCAAAAATACCAGATTTACACGAGGTACTAAAGAAGGTGCTACAGCCTGAAAGGAAAAATCAAGGGCAAGGGTCTTGGAGACAAGTGTAGAAATGAAAATTATTCATAAGTGTAAGTTAAAGGGTGAAAAGTCAGATAATAGTAAGATATAAAAATGGAAGGCCAAAGGATAAAAAGGAAAAAATAAGTCATGCCTTTATAGTAATAACATTGAACATTAATGGATTGAAGACCCCAATCAAAACACATAGAATGACAGAACGGATTTTAAAAAATGAGCCACCTACATGATGTCTACAAGAGACTCAACACAGATGTAAGGTCACAATCAAGGTGAAAGTGAAAGGTTGTAAAAATATATTCCACACAACTAGTAACCAAAAATATCTGGAATAGTGACTAATACTGGGCAAAATCCTTTTAAATGCCCATATGGTAAAAATCTTTGATAAAGTAGAAAGGTGTGGTTGGGCAGTGGATGTGCATGAGAGTGTTATAGTGATGAGATTGGTTTTGGTGGTGCTGGTCTGTGAGGAGTGCAGGGTGTTGAGGTTGGGATAGACTATCCATGGAACTGGGGGGAGGGTTGGAGGAAGACGCAGGTGAGCTCTGGGGATTTACAGGTTTGTGGTTAAAACTACAATGTCAGGAATGTTCTTTTGGCAATATGGCATGGGAGAGTTACTGGTATAGGGTGTCAGGTGTGGGGAGATATGTGTGATAGGTCGCACCTAGGGCATGCTTCTGCGGAATATGTAAGTGTCCATCTTATTATAGTGTGTTATCTCAGTGAGTGGAGACCCACAAAATAAACAAGATAATATTAAAGTCCCATTCTGGGGAGTCTGTTATGCTCCCAAATAGAGGGAAAGAATCCCTGGAGAACATAGGTAGTGCCTAGTAAAAGAAAGCAGACCAATATCTTAAGTGCTCAATATTACTGCAAGTAACTACGAATCTTTTCCTTCAAATATTGAAACTTGGTGATCACCATTGGTTCTGACGGGAGGGAGAGGGAAGAGTGGAATAGATGGAACATAGGTCACTTTTAAATCATTAGAATTGTTCTGCATGATCTTGTAATAATGTATGTAGGCCATTTTAAATTACATCAAAACCTATAAAAGTGTATGGTGTAAAATGTAAGCCATAATGTAAACCATTGACCATGGTTAGTAACAATGCTTCAATATTTGTACTTCAATTGTAAGTAATGTAACATCAGGATAGTGCTAATTATAGGTTCAATTAAAATAGGCAGAAAAGCCATGTGTATGAAACTGTGAGTTTAACTGTTACACTGGGGAGAATAAATTCCAAAGTAAGGCCCACTGACAGTGTACTAAATTCCTGTGCTTGTCTGCTGTCTTTATAGTGTCTAGATGTCTCTAAAGCCCTCAGGAGCCCCACTTTTTGAAGCATCATTTACTATGGATGTCAAGAGATCCTGTTGAGACGTGCATAAGCAGAACCTCAGGAATGACCTCCCAACTCACTTTGAAATCTCTTAGCCATAGAAACTCATTTGTATTTAATATTTCCCCCTTTTGGTCAAGGTTTTCTTTCCAGATGCATTGCAAATTGGCACTTGGTAATAATCCCTCAGTTCAAGGGAGGTTCATCCCTGGGAGTCATATCTCATACAGGGGGCAAGGTAGTGCATTTATATGCTGAATTTGGCTTAAAGAAAGTCCGCATTTGAGCAACAATGAGGCTTTCAGGAGGTAACTCTTAGCCAAAATACAATATTGGCTAAGTTTCAATTTCACCAGTAGAGGTTCATTAGTATAATAGTCAGTATCAAGGGCCTGGCATATTGGTTTGTCTTCTCTCATAAGGCACTACTTTGTACTCAGGTGATTCTTGCTCTTCTATTAGCGAAAGTGGCAGGATGGGAATTTATTATTCTTTTGGTTATTGTATGGGTCCTACCCACTGAAACAATGTCCTATTAACACTTGAACATATTCATATGCCTTATAGGCATGCCCCACATTCACCTCTCCTCATACATCTTCACATCACAGACACCCCACACCAATGATCCTCCCCTGCCACAGTTGTGACACTTCTGTGATCCAAAACCTCTCCAAAATGAAGCCAACAAAATAACCAAATAAAATTAATAAGAAAATGAAATAATAGTTTTAAAAATAAAATTTTAAAAAATTTGAAATAATATAAAAATTTTTAGATATTGTGTATTTCAGCACTGTAACATCTGTCTTCTTGTATGTACAGTGAAAATACATAAAATAAAAAATGAGAGGGGGCATTAACTGTGACCCCCACTAAAATAAAAGAGAACATTAGAGGATACTATAATCAATTGTATGCCAAAAAATTAAACAACATAGACAAATTCCTATAAACACATGAATAACATACCCTGAACCTAGAAGAAATAGAAGACCTGAACAAACCAGTAACCGGAAATGAGATTGAAATAGTAATAAAAAATGAAAGCCAAGGACCAGATGGCTTTACAGGTAAATTCTACTGATCATTCAAAGAAGATCTAATACCAATCTTATGCAAATTCTACCAAAATATTGAATAGGAGAGAACACTGCCAAACTCATTCTCTGAAGCTAATATTACCCATATACCAAAGCCAGAAAAAGATACTACAAGAAAAAATTTTTACAGATTGTTTTAGTGAATAAAGATTCAAAAATTTTAAATGAATTACTTTCTAACCAAATTCAAAAGTGTCTTAAAAGAAGTATTCACCTGTGAAAGCACAATCAATAGGGTTTTATCTCAGGTTGCAAGGGTGGTTCAACACAAGAAAATCAATAAGTTTAATACACTACAGTAATAAATTGAAGAAGGAAAATCACATGATCATCTCCATTGATGTAGAAAAGGTATTTGATGAAATCCAGCATCATTCTTGATAAAAATGTTAGGAAAAAAAGGGTTTCTCACATGGTAAAGTGCATATATGAAAAACCTACAGCTAGCGTAGTACTCAATTGTGAAAGTTGTAAGCTTTCCTGCTGAGTTCAGGAACAAGACAAGGATACCCACTGTTACCACTGTTATTCAATATTGTGCTAGAATTTCTAGTTAAAGCAATTAAGCTAGATAAAGAAATAAAAGGCACCCAAATAGGAAAGGAAGAATTAAGACTTTCACTATTCACTGATGATATGATCCTATATCTAGGAAATTCTGAAAAATTCACAAAAAAAGCTACTAGAATTAATAGAGGAGTTCAGCAAAGTGGTGAGATACAAGATTAATATGCAAAAAAAAATCAATAGCATTTCTATCCACTACTGATGCACAATTGGAGGAGGAAATCAGTAAAAAATTCCATTTATAATAGTGACTAAAAGAATCAAATATTTAGGAGTAAACTAAACCAATATAAAGGACCTGTAATCAGAAAACTACAAAACATTGCTAAAAGATACCAAAGCAGACTTAATAAATGGATGGACAGTCTATGATCATGGATTGGAAGACTAATTATCATTAAGATGTCAATTCTACCCGAACTTATTTACAGATTCAATACAATCCCAATAAAAATCCCAACAGTCTTTTTTGCAGAAATGGAAATCCAATTATCATATTTATTTGGAAGGATAAATTGCCTTGAGTTGCAAAAAATGTCTTAAAAAAGAAGAACAATGTTGCAGAACTCTCACTTCCTTACTTTAAAGCATATTACTTCTCTACAGTGATAAAAACAAACAAACAAAACAAAACAAACAAAAAATCCCAGCGTGGTACTGGCATAAAGACAGATATACTGCCCAATGGAAAGGAAACGACTCAGAAATAGACCCTCACATCTTCAGTCAAGTGATTTTTGCAAAGGCTGTCAAGCCCTCCCAGCTGGGCCAGAACAGTCTACTCAACAAATGGTACTGGGAGAACAAGATAGCCATATCCAAAAGAAAGGAAGAGGACACTTATATCACACCTTTTATAAAAATAAACTCAAAATGGATCAAGAACCTAAATATAAAAGCAACAACCATAAAACTTCTAGAAACATCATCAAGATCTTGTGGTAGGCAGTAGTTCCTTAAACCTTACACCCAAAGCATGAGCAAGAAAAGGAAAAATAGATAAATGGGACCTTTTCAAAATTAATCACTTTTGACTTTGTCAAAAATGTGAAAAGGAAGCCGACTCAATGGGAGAAAATATTTGGCAATCCCATATTTGATAAGAGTTTACTATTCATGAAACACAAAGAAATTATACAACTCAGCAATAAAAAGACAACTTGATTTAAAAATGGGCAAAAGAGTTGAAAATCAATTGTTCAAAGAATATATACAAATGGTGAAGAAAGACATGAAAAAATCTTCAACATCGCTAGTGATTAGGGAAGTGCAAATCAAAACTACAATGAGATATCATTTCACATCTGACTGGCCACTATTAAAAAGTCAGAAAATTGTAAACGTTGGAGAGGATGTGAAGAGATATGAACACATATTCACTGATGGCTGGAATGCAGAATGGTATAGCCACTGTGGAGGACTGTTTGGCATTTCCTATTGAAGTTGAATATAGACTTGCCATGTGACCTGGCAATACTATTACTAGGTATATACCCAGAAGAAATGAGAGCCGTTACATGAATAGGCATTTGCACACTGATGTTCATAGTGGTGTTATTCATAATTGCCAAAAGTTGGAAACAACTCAGGTGTCCATCAACTGATGAATGGACAAACAAATTGTGATTTTTACATACAATGGTATATTATGCAGCTGTAAGAAGAAATGAAGTTGTGAAATATATGACAGCATGAATGAACCTGGAGGATATTATGTTCAGTAAAGCAAGCCAGACACAAATGGATAAATACTGTATGATTGCTCTTTTATGAATTAAATATATTGTGCAAACTCACGGAATTAATAATTAGAATATAGGTCACCATAAAATAGAATAAAGGTAGAGAATGGAAAGATGAGGTTTAATCTGTGCAGAATTGGTAAAAAGTTATTTGTAAATCTTTGGAAATGAATAGAAATGGTAAAAGAACATCATAGTGTTTGTAAATAGCAGAGCTATTATACAGGTATGACAGTGGTTGAAAGGGTAAATCTAAATTCATGTATATTACTAGAAGGAAAGCTAAAAATGTAACATGGGACTGTATAAAATAGTGAAACTGCACATAAAATATGAGTATGGGTGATATTGCATATATGACAGTTTTTAGAAAATATAAATAGAACTAAACTAGACAGATGGAAATGGAATAGCAGCTATATACAGCAGGGGAATCAGAGAGAGATTGAGATGTGATGATTTTTTTTCATTATCATTTTTATTGGAATAATGAAAATGCTCTAAAAATGATTGAAGTGTTTAATGCACAATTATATGATTATATTGAATGCCATTGATTGTATCCTTTGCGAGGATTTATGCTTTATGAATATATATCAATACAACTGATTTGTTAAAAAAAGGTAATAGAAATAAATTTCAAGATTAACCTAAACTTAAATTAGCAGCCAAGTATTTTAAAACAGTTTTAAACACATTAACAGCTTAAAGAATAGATGATCCTAATGAGGAAATACCTATATGAAATCACAGCAGAAAAAAACAGGTTAAAATAAAATGAACTAAATAGAAATTCTAGAAAGAAAAAGTAAAATACAGGATAACATGAAATTTGCCAGGACTCAAGAGCAGATTGGCAGCTAACAAAGAGAGTATCAGCTGTTCTGAGTATAGCAGGGCAGCTGTAAAATGAAAACTTCCCACCAAACTGAGAAGGATAAGTCAGACCAAAGAAAGATTTGAACAAGTCCAGCTTGGCAAGCAAAAGTATATTTAATAGGGGGCTTACTTGGGGCAGCTCATCACACAGTGGTAGAATCGAGCTTTCTCATGGCCTAAATCCTCATCTGTGGTGGTGGGTGGATAGCATGGTGCTTCTGAGGCTCAAATTTGCTTGCCACAAAGCAAGAGGGCCTTTTATACTACATGCCTATGTGTGGATGGGGAGGCATATGAGGAGGAGCATGATTAAGAAATGCAGTTCTCAGGACAAATAATAAAGGAACAGACATTCACAATGTTTCTTAGCAGGGCAGAAGTTATACTTTTACAGTAACTATTTAAAACTAACATTTACAATGATTGCCAGTAGGGTTGAAGTTACATATTTACAATAATTTCAAAAGGGATCTTCCATTTTTTTTCTCTTTTTGTGCTTTGTAAGTTTTATACCTTTTCTTTCCCCTTTATTCATCTATTAATGTCTACTTTGTATTCTTTGGTAGTGTATCACTTTGTATCTCTTTTCATTTCCTTCTGCTTATTTTTTTAAAAAGATATTTTCTTTGTGGTTACCATGAGGCTTAAATATAACACCATAATATGCAACAATCTTGTTTGATTTAATGACAACTTAACTTCAAAAACATATGCAGGGAAGCGGGTGTGGCTCAGTGGATAGAGCCCCCGTTTACCATGTGGGAGGCCCGGGTTCGCTTCCTGAGGCCTCCTTATGAGGGCACGCCAGCCTGAGAGGTGCAGTGGGCTGATGCAGCAACCTCATGGCAGGAAGCAGGTGTGGCGCAATGGATAGAGCACCCATTTACCATATGAGAGGCCCTGGGTTCGCTTCCTGGCGCCTCCTTGTGAGGGCAGGCCGGCTCGCGCGGCGCCGTGGGCTGATGCAGCAAGACCTCACGGCAAGGGGGAGATAAGCAGACATAGAGAAGACATGCAGCGAATGGACACAGCAACACAAGCAGCAAGGGGGGGATAAATAAATAAAATAAATAAATCTTTAAAAAAAAATGCAGACAATGTTTGTTTTATCCCCATATTCTTTTTTTAAATATTTTTCTGATTTTTAAAGAAGTTTTAGATTACATAAATCTTACACTAAAAGTATAAAATATTCCCATATGCCCCCCTCTGTACCTCTCACAATTTCCTATATTAACATACTTCTTTAGTGTGGTACATTTGTTACAACTGATGAACCCATATTGAAGCATTGCTGCTAGCAGTGGACTATAGTTTGCATTATAGTTTACACTGTCCCGCACAATTTTGTAGGGTATGACAAAATATACAATAGCCTGCATCCATCACTGCAATGTCATGCAGGACAAATCCAATGTCCTAAATGTGTGCATATTAGACCTAGTCTTCCCTCTCTCATCCCTCAGAAACTCTAGTAGCCACTGCCTTTATACCCATGATAAGGGTTCTTCCATTGCTAGGATAATAATAAGTCTATAGCAGAATAATAATGTCTACTTTAGTCCATTGTTAATTCCCCAATCTTGAGGATTTGGGGATGGTGATGCCCACTATTCTTCTAATTGAGAGGACACTTAGATCTCATTGGGGCAGATGGATAGAGCTATCTTGCTTGAAATTGCAGACACTCTCTGTTCTTTGGGATGGACATTTTCCATCATCATATCCTTGTTAGTTGTCTTGTGTGAGTCCAATGAACTGAAGAGTAGATGTTGCAACTGGGCTGAAATCCAGGGCTCAATGGACACATGGACAGACCAAATATTTAAGTCTCTGGGACATATATTTATCAAGTATAGTGCTAATTATAGGTTCAAATCAAAGTGGCAGAAGAGCCATGTGTAGAAAACCTATTAATGAGTCTAACTCTTTTGCACTGGGGAACATAAATTCCAAACTAAGGCCCACAGACAAGGTGCTGCATTCCTGAGCTGTCTGCCTGCTTATAGTTTCCCGCTATTTGAGGCACTGTTTACCATGGCAGCCAATGAGATTCTGCTAAGACTTGCATAAGCATAACCACTTATTTTGTTGTCTTCATTTTTGGAGAGGTTTTGGATCACAGAAGAGTCACAGCATTGGTGGGAAAGGATCATTCATTCAGGGTGTCAGTGATGTGGAGATGCATGGGAAGAGTTTCACCTGGGGCATGCCTCTAAGACACATGAATATGTTCTAGTGTTCATGGAACATTGTCTCAGTGGGTGGAGATACACAAAATAACTGAATATTGAATTCCCATGCTGGGGAGTTCTGCTACATTTTCTAATAGGACAGCAAGAAACCCCCTAGTACAAAGACAATGTCTAGCGAAGGAAGA
Source organism: Cabassous unicinctus (assembly GCA_029593785.1). Lineage (NCBI taxonomy): Eukaryota > Metazoa > Chordata > Mammalia > Cingulata > Chlamyphoridae > Cabassous > Cabassous unicinctus. The sequence continues at coordinate 35,943 of JAQZBX010004303.1, read as the reverse complement.
TAGATCATTATGCCAAGCCCTTGATATTTATGATTGTAGTTAACCTTTTCTTATGAAATTGAAACACAGCCTAGTATTATATGTTACCTAAGAGTTATGTACTGAAAGCCTCCTTGTTGCTCAAATGTGGCCTCTCTCTACCTTTCCCCTGGTGTGGGACATGACTCCTGGGGATGAACCTCCCTGGCACCAATGGATTATTACCAAGCACCAACTAGCAATGCATCTGGAAAAAGACGTTGACCAAAAGGGGGAAATGGTAAATACAAATGAGTTTTTATGGCTAAGAGATTTCAAAGTGAGTTGGGAGGTCATTCCAGAGGTTATGCTTATGCAAGAAGACAAAGTTTCTTATTTTTTAATAATTTTTATTTTTTAAAAGCTACTTAGATTACATAAATGTTACACAAAAAATATACGGATTCCCATATGCTCCACTCCCCATACCTCCCAAACTCTCCCACATAAGCATGTTTCATTAGTGTGGCACATTCATTGCAATTGGTAAACACATCCTGGGGCTTTGCCATTAAACGTGGACCATAGTTCACATTATTTCTCCATCCACCTATCATTTTGTTTTATAGTTTCAAATTATATCCTTACACATTATATATCTTTAACCATCAATTTGTCATTTTTATGCATTTGCTTTTAAGAATCTCTACAAATAAATGGTGGTGTTATAAAAAATACAATATAATAATACTGGGTTTTATAATTACCGTATGTTTACTTTATCCAGAAATCAGTATTACTTCATACTGCTTCAATCCCTGTTTACTGTCTTCTCCTTTTAGTCTGAAGAACTCCTTTTCACTTTGTTTAACAGATCTGCAGGTGAAAATTTCCCTCAGCATTTACTAATCTGGGAAATTCTTAATCTCTCCCTCATTTTTAAGACAATCTTGCTGTATATAAAATTCTTTATTGAAATTGTTTTCTTTCAGTATTAAATATTTCTTCTCACTACCTTTTTGCCTCTATGTTTCTGATGGGAAATTGGCACCTCATTTTATGGGGACAGTATTTTATACAATGTGTTGCTTTTCTCTTGCAAGTTAAAGAACTCTTCTTTTACCTTGTATTCTACAGTTTGACTATGTTGTGTCTGTGCATAGTTCTCTTCAAGTTTATATGTTTGGTGTTCATTAGTCTTCATGAATATTTGTATCCACCTCTTTTATTAAATTTGAGAAGTTCTCTGAAATTATGTCTTTAAATATTCCTATTATCTCTTTGTTTCTTTCTTCTTCTAGTATATGTTTTATGAATATATTGGTATTTTTAATGTATCCCAAAATCTTTTAGACTTTCACCACTTTTTTCAATGTTTTTTCCTGGTCTTCAGAAGGAATCATTCCAATTGCCTTGTCTTCAAGTTCAATGATTCTTTTGTCTATCCAAAACCTGGGGTTCCTCTTTTATGATTTCTGAAGTTTTACCTTGTTAAAGAGATATTTCAAAATTTGCTGTGTCTTTTTATTGAAAACATTTATTGTACATTGTATATTTCAGATTTTAATGTTTTAACTATGAGATTTAATCATTGAGCTGTATGTTTCTCAAATATGTATCAGCTACTGATAGACAGTACATTTATTTGAGTCTCAGTAGCTAACAAATACATACAAAACTTGTGCAAAAATAAGCTGTCACTGTCTTTGAAAATCAGCTCTGTGTTGGATGGACCTCTTCTTCATGCTTCAGCTCTCATATCAAGAAGTTCAGCCTTTGGAAAAATTTGGGGTCCTCTCCTTCTTTTGGAGGCTCTGTCTTATACTGGGCTTGTATTCTGGCCATAGAAATCACCCTGTTTATGGGAATTGGAATACCTCCTCTAGCCTTATGAAATAGATTCCTCAGGGAACTGTATTAGATGTCATAAAGCCAGGAATCCTTTGCCTCAGCATGATTTGTTGATTGTTTATATCACTATTCTTACTGTCTACAATCTGTTTCTGCCTCCATGGCAAGTTCTAGGAGAGAGAGACAGAGATGTGTATCCTGGATCTGGCTTTCAGACTGCCGCTAGATAGACTGAAATCTACATGCACCCCACTGTGCAAATAAAGATTACTCTACTCACTCTAAATCAGGACCAGGGATCCATTATTGAGAGCACAGGGAAGAGCTGGGGAATAGACCAGAAATTAGTACCAGTTTTAAGTTGCATTTTCTTGATTCATTGCTAACCCAGTTATGGGAAACATTTAACTGCTTTCTGGAGTTTTGATAAGGAGGATTCAGCCACATTTTGATAGTCATAAAAGACTCTGTTGGCATCCAGAAACTTGAAGTGTCTTACACTGTCATTTGATTGTCTAGAAGCAATGATATTAATATTAAATGCACTAAAATATTTTAAGTAGATCAATTTTATTCTCTAGAAATTTTTAGATCTATAGAAAACATAATGGAATACAATGTAATGAGGTATGTTTAAAAAATCCACCACAAAGAATAAAATTTCATATTTAATATTTTATTACTCAAAAAAGAAGCCAGGAGAGAAGAATCAGAATTTCAAAACTATATGAAATAAATTAAAAACAACACATAATTACTTAAATGTAAGTCTACTAAACACTCCCATTTTTTAAGGCACAGTAATTGACTCTCTTAAAACATGACACAACTATATGATGTCTAAAAGAAACAAGTGAATAGTTAAAGGAGGTACTGATAACCTGGTGATATAAGCACATAAATATAACTGTACAAAAACACTACTATTTAAAAAAAATAGACTTCTTTATTCCAGAGATATGAAGAACAGTATAAAATCAAAATAGATCTAATCTTTCAGAAAATTATAAAAATCCTTAACAGCTTTAAAACACATAAAACAAAATTTGACAGAATCAAATTGAGGAATACTTTTAAAAAAAAAGTGGCATTGAATATTTATCAGTGAGAAAGTTCTAATTTTGTTAAAATTTAATACAAAGAAGTTGCATCAAAGAACTAGCATCCTTCAATTAATTGCATTACTTTTGAGCAATAATCTGCTTGGCCACATATGACCTGGAACACTCCCAGGGAAAGGTTCTTAGAAATGTACATAGTAATTGCAGACCAAAAAATATGTGTTATACTTGTGATTTATTATATGTAGTTTGTAGGGCAATTAATAGGCAAAAAAAGAAAGCAATCTTTCAAATTGTATATTAGATATTCTAATGCAGGTTTCAAAGTCAAAGAATTTTATTGTGGTTCACTTTCAGAAGCCATTCCATTTCTTCTGTAGAATAGTAATACAGCAAAGTTGTAAGGACTGATGCTTTGGCACGGACAATTCAGGGTTTATATTCTAGATCTGCCATTATTAATTCACTAAAACTTTGAATATATTTTCCACAACTGTACAAGAAAAATAGTATTTCTAAATGCACAGAGTTATTGAAAAGATTAAACCAGATGATGGACAGAAGTTATTAACAGCCCTACTTTAAATGTCAGCCACAATCATCAGAAAACTTACATTTATAATATTTTGCTATCATCACTAGGATCTATTACCTCTATACCAAATTATTTCCCTTCTACATAGGAACACTGTACATTTTAATTCTTGACTTCCCTTTCACTACTCTCAACACAATCCCTGGTAATATATACTCTAGATTCTTGCTGTTTGAGTTTGCTTATATTAATTTTTTCAAATAACTGTGATCATACAGTATTGTCCTTTTGTCCTAGCTTATTTCAGGCAACAAGATGTCTTCAAAGAACACCTATGTTGTCAAATGTATCAAGATTTCATTCATTTTTATGGCTAAATAATATTCCATTTTATGTATATACCACATTTTATTTATTCATTCATCGTTTTTTGGACACTTAATTTGTTTCCATCTTTTGGTAATTGTGAAAATCCTGCTATAAACATCATTCTTTGTACTTAGCATTGTTTCTGAAATGAATTAAGGCTTCTGGGATGTTGTTATGGAATTAATATATTTTGCATGTAGAAAGTGCATGTCTTTCTGAGGTCAAAAGAGTGAAAAATAACATTGGTTATAGTGGGCATGATTGTCTTATTACTGATAGTAGAAGGAATGTTTTAAATCTTTCACTATTAAGTATAATGTGGACTCTGGGTGTTTCAAAATGTCCTTTATCATTTTGATTTAATTTTCTTTTATTCCTAGTTTTCTGAGTGTTTTTATCAAGAATTGCTTAATTTTATCAAATGAATTTTCTGCAAGTATTGACATCACATGACTTTTTTTCTTCATTCTATTAATGTGGTGTATAACGCATAATGGTTTTCTTATCCAGAATCACCCTTGCATACCTGCAATAAATCCATCTTGATCATGTTGAGTAACTCTTTTAAAATGCTGTTGGATTTGCTTTTTATTATTTTGTTGAAGATTTTTGACTCTATACCCAAAGGATATTGGTCTGTAATTTTCTTCTGATATTTTTATCTGACTTTCAAATTAAAGTGATCCTGAACTCATAAAATGAGATAAGAAGTGTTCTCTGTGCTTCATTTTTTTGTAGGAATTTGAGCAGGAATGGTATTTTTGGAATGTTTGATAAAATTCACCAGCGAGCTAATGGCCTGGGCTTTTCTTTGCTGGGAGGTTTTTGATTACTACTTCAAAATCTTTTATTGTTATTGGTCTGTCAAGAACTTCTCTTTCTTCTTAAGTCAGTGTAAGTAGTTTGTGTGTTTCTAAGAATTTTTTCATTTCTTCTCATTTACCTAATTTGTTGGAGTACTGTTATTCACATTATCTTCTTTTACTACTTTTTATTTCTATAGGGCCTATGATAATATCCCTCCTTTCATTTCTTATTTAATTATTTGCAACCTTTCTCTTTTTCCCTTGTCAGACTAGCTTAAGTTTCATCAAATTTATTATCTTTTCAAAGAATCAACTCTTCTTTTATTTGATGCTCTCTATTGTTTCTCTATTCCCAATTTCATTTATCTCCACTATAATTGTTGTTATTCCCAGCCTCTGTTCCTATTGGGTTTAATTTGCTCTTCTATTTCTAGTTCCTCAGATTGTAAAATCTGTTATTTTGTTGTTGATGTAAACATCTAGACCTATGAAGTTCAGCTCACCACTGTCTTTGCTGCATCTTACAAGATTTGTTATGTTTTATTTTTCTTCATTCAACTCAGGATATTTCATAATTTCCTTTGTGATTTATTCTTAGACCTATTGTGTAAAAGTGTGTGTTGCTTGTTTTCCTAATATTTTTATGCTCCAGTTATCACTCAGGTATTGATTTCTGGCTTGATTCTCGTGTGGTTAAAGAAGATACCATGTATTATTTAAAACTTGTTAAATTTATTAGGACTTCCTTTGTGGCTTATCATATAGTGTCTCCTGGGGAATGACCAATGTGCCCTAGAGAGTAATACACATTTTGTGTTGTTAGATAAAGAATCTGTTATTTCTAGTTGATTTATAATGTTATTCAAAAATCTATTTTTTTATCAATCTTCTCTCTAGATGTCATATGCATTATTGTATATGGTGTATCGACATCTTCTACTATTACTGTAGAACCATTATTTTCTCCCTTCAAATCTGCCAATATTAGTTTCATATAATGTGGGGCTCTGCTCTTTGGGTACACATATATTTATACTTGTTATGTCTTTTTCTTTTATTACTAGAGAAGTTGTGAGTTTACTAAACAAAACAATCATGCATTCCATACAGGATTCTCATACATTGTCCCACCACAAACAGTTTTCATTGCTGTGAAACATTTGAAATGATTGATCTATATCTCTTGTACCAGTTTTGGTCTTGAAGAATATTTTTCTCCGTCCTTTCACTTTGAACTTACTTGTGTCACTAAATTTAAGATGGTGTCTTGTAAATAGTATATAGTTGTGTAATTTTCCTTCAACTATTCTAAAAGCTTCTTTTTCATTGGAGAGTTAAATTCATTTGTATTAAAGTATATACTGATAATGCAGGACATCCTTCTGTCAATTTTTTCATTTATTATTTAAAGTGTTTTACCTCTTTCACTCTCTATTCTTCCATTAATGCCTACTTTCATATTTATTTGATATTTGTCATTAACTATTTTGAGTCCTTTCTATTTTCTTTATGTATATTTTTCAATATTTTTGTTGAGGTTACCATGGGGCTTAAGTATAACCCAGTAAATTTATGACAATCACTTATGATATAGTACCAAGTTAACTTCAGTAACATACACATACTGTACTTGTACCATCGTCACCTTTTTGTTGTACATTTTATAAATTATATCTTTACACATCATATGTGATAAGCTATAGATTTATCATTACTTGTATGCATTTGCATTTTGCAACTCCTAACAATAAAAAAGTGGAGTTACGTAGGTAAAATACAATATAATAATACTAGGGTTTATGATTACCCATACGGTTACCTCTAACATAATATTTATTACTTTATTCCCCTCAATCCATTGTCTAGTGCCCTTTGCTTTCAATCTGAAAAACTCTTTTTATCATTGTTTATAGGGCAGGTCTACTGGTGACAAGTTCCCTGAATTTTTTTTACTTAGGAATGTCTCTTAATCTCTGTGACATTTTGAAGATCCTTTTTGAATCCCAAAAGATAATTAATCAATTCCTTGGAAACTCTTTGATTGCATTAGATTCACTTTGTGTAGATCATTTTCAATTAGATCACTTTAGTGCATTTGATTGGGCCACATTTGTGAAGTGTGATGCAGGTTAGATCTTAGCCCTCTTGATGGGACTTATATAAACTGAGAACAAACAGAGAGACTCAGAAAAAGATAGCCACTCCCATCTAAATTTAACCTGCCATGAGTGACAATGGACTTGAACATTGTGAGCAGCCAAAGTTGAAGCATGAAGCCCTCAAGATAGTGGTCCCATGGGTTAGATTAAAGCCAAAGAGACAAACTGCTTGCCTGAATTGCCACACCTTGGCTTTGAGAGATGATGAGTCCAAAGGGGAAGGGGAACCTCAGCAGAGATAGGCGCCAACTTGCTTTGCCATGTGGTAGGATGACAGGATCACCCGTAGCTGACTTTTGTGAGACATCTCCGTTGATGTCCTGATTTGGACATTTCATGGCTTTGGAAACATAAGCTTTTACCCAAAATAAAGCTCTCACTATAAAAGCCAACCCATTTTTGTTATTCTGCATTGGCATTCTGCAGCAAACAAAGACACTCTCTCTCATTTTTAAGACAGTCTTCCAAAGTATAAACATTTTTGTTGATAATTCTTTTCTTTAATATTTAAAATATTTTGTTCAAGTGACTTTTTCTTTACAATGTTTCTGAAGTGAAATTTGAACTTTACATCTCATAAAATGTTGCTTTTTTCTTGCACTTTCTAGATCTCTCTCTCTCTCTCTCTCATCTGTATTTACCACTTAAACAACAACGCATCTGGGCATAGCTCTGTACATGTTTATCTGTTGGATCTGCTGATTTTCTTGAATGTATATATTAACTTCTTCATTAAATTTGGAAAGTTTTCTGCCATTTGTCTTTCAATATTCCTTTTGATTCATTCTCTCTTTCTTCTTCTGAGACATACATTATGCATATAAAAATATACTTGATGGTGTCCCATAAGTCTCTTAGGCTATGTTCACTTCTTTTCAGCCTCTTCACTTTTTGCTCCTCAAACTGAATAATTTCGATTGTCTTATCTTATAGTTCATTGGTTATTTTTTTTATCAGCTCTAATCTGCTCTTGAACTCCTCTAGGTAATTTCTCAATTTTTATTGTGTTCATCAATTCCAACATTTTTCTTTGGTTCCTTTTTAAAATTTCTATCTCTTTAATGAAATTCTCATATTGTACACTCATTGTTTTATGAAATCCTTTAATTCTTTATTTGTTTTTAACTTTTCTCATTTTAAGTATATTGAGGATCATTTATTCATGCCTTTGAACAAAATGTCCAAAGTCTGGTTTTCTTCATTGATTGTTTCTGGATTTTTACCACGTTCCTTTCCATGGGCAATTATTTCTATTTCATTGTTTTTTGGTATAAACTTTTCTCGCACACTGTACATTTAGTATTTTAATGCGTTAACTCTGAGCTTTAGTCCCTAAGCTGTGTATTTCATAAGTTTATATTCAGCAAGTGGTCTGATATGTATCATATTGAGTAACAGGAGATAACAAAAAGCACACAAAGAACAGAAAAATACACCTAACACTGTCTTGAAAAATTGGTTCTTTGTTGCATAATCCTCATATTCAGAATTTAGCCCCTCTATAAAGAATATCACACTGATGTGAAAGTGTGAGACACTCTTCTTCTTTTCTAAGCCTGTGTTTTGTCCTGGTATGGTGCTTGTGGTCTTAGAAATTCCCCTCTTTTGAGCAGAAAAATGTCCCTCCAAACTCCTAGGTATTCTATTGTGTGCCATAAAGCTAGGGATCCTTTGCTCCAAGCCACCTTGATAAGTATTCCTTACAGTGCTTCAGCTGTACAAGGGTTGTAGCACAAATTCTGAGAGAGCAACTGAGCAATAAGTGTTTGGGATCAGTCTTTCATACCATTGGATAGATGGAAAACAACATACATGCACTCCAGATACACATAGGGGTTACCTTCTGCCTCCAGAAGACAGCCAAAGAACCACAATGAGAGTGAAGTTCTGCTTTCTATTTATGTTTTGGTTGTTTTTCAAAGATACTTTGGGCAGATGAGGTATTGTAGTGTCTATGCTGCATCGTGAATGAATATGAGCTACAATAATAATTAAAAGAGCACTAAAATAATTTGAAGATGCAAATTTTATCTCCAAGAGAAATCCCTAGCAAAATATTGAAAAGAGGTAAGATTACCAAATGCAATAGATAAAATAAAATTTAATAGTAAAAATTTATTAACCCAAAATAAGCTATGAGAGAAAGATCAGGAGTCCAAAATTTGATGACATATTGAAAATAGCATATCAGTAATTCTTTTATTTTATTTTTTAAATAAAAACTTTATTTCAAATTCAAAAAAATTAAAGAACAGAAAAGTACAGCTGAACAAGTTATGAAAACATTACTCCTAAAATACACTTTTTCAGGCACTTTTATCTCATCTAATTCCACCTACTAATTCAGTTATTCCTCTAGTGTTCAGACAGATACAGATTAGTTAAATACAAGACAAACACAGATTAGTTAAATGGCATAGTCAAGGCCTCTTTATCAATGAAAAAAAATGAAGAAGACAAATGCTTACTCATATTCATATCTCACATAATCAAGCCACATATTCTTTTTTTACCTTTAGAATTAATATAGTACCAACCTTGCTTTTGCTACAAAAACATTACAATGTTGTTGTTAACTATATTCTCTAAATTTTTTTTGTTAATTTTTCCCATGCTTAACTGCATTCTTAACACCTTGTAGTAGAATATTCCTGTATTTAATAATTAACCACAATCCTCATTGACTTTCAAAATAATTGTTAGACATTCCTAATATTCTCCAGCTGTCCTCCAACTAACATTAATCTTCCTAGAGTACTCATTTCAATCACAATCACATTCATAAAACAACAATGTTTGTTATATTCATTATAATGTGATACCATCAAGCCTAACCATTACCACATATTTACATTTGACCTTATTAAATTATCCAGAATCTTCTCTCCTTTCTCATCCCACATTCCATGTCCCACTAACCTACACTTCATGGTCTAACTCAAAGACTCATTATATTATCTCATATCAGTGAAACCATACAGTATTTTTCCTTTTATGTCTGGCTTGTTTCACTCAACATAATATTTTCAATCATCCTCCATGTTTTCATGTACTTCCTCAATTAATTTCTTCTACAACTGAATAATATTCCATCATATGAATATAACACATCTTATTTATTCATTCATTGGATGACAGACACTTAGGTTGTTTCCATCTTTTAGCAATTGTGAATAATGCTGTTATGAATATTGTTGTGCAAATATCTGTCCATGTACATCTTTTCAGTTCTTCTGAATATAGTCCTAGTATCAAGATTGCTAGACCATATGAAAGTTCTATATTTAGGTTCCTGAGAAACCACCAGATCGGTGTCCCAAATTATATGAGACACACACTAGCCAAATGGAAAGAAGAAATAAATGTCTCTATAGTAATAGTTGGAGACTTCAACACTTGACTCTCAGCATTAGAGAGAACATTGGGACAGAGGATAAATAAGGAAACTGAGAGTTTTAATAAGATACTATGTGAACTAGATACAGTAGACATTTATAGAGTGCTACACCCCAAAAGTGAAGATACGCATTCTTCCAAGTGCTCATAGATTTTTCTCCAGGGTAAACAATATGTTGGGTCATAATTCATATCTCAGTACATATAAAAGATTAAAATTACACAAAACAATTTCTCTCATCATAATGGAATTAAGTTGGAAATTAATAACAGGTAGAGAAATGGAAAATTCATAAATATATGGAGATTAAAGAATATACTCAAAAAATCAGTGGGTTAAAAAAGAAATAACAAAAAAAACAGGTGAATACTTAAATACAATTTGAAAATGAGAACACAGCACAGCAAAGGCAGTGCTGAGAGGAAAATTTATAGCCCTCATTGCTTATATTTAAAAAATAAGAAAAATCTAAAATCTAGACATAACTGCACACCTGGAAGAAATAGAAAAAGAACAGTAAACCAATCCCAAAGCAAGCAGAAAGAAAAAAAAAAGATTAGTGCAGAAATAAAGGAAATAGAGAATAAAAAAAACAATAGAGAGAATCAATAGAACTTAAAGTTGATTCTTTGAGAAGATGAACAAAATTGGCAAATCCTTAGCTATATTAACAAAGAAAAAAGAGAGAAGATGTAAATAAATAAAATTAGAAATGTGAAAAGTGTCATTACCACTGACCCATAAGCAATAAAATATATTATAAGCAGAAAGTATGAACAACTGTATAACAGCAAATTAGAAAACATTGATGAAATGGACAAGTTTCTGTAAAAATATAAACAAACCATACTGACACTAGAAGAAATATAAGACCTCAAGGAACCAATCATGGGTAAAGAAATTGAAACAGTCATCAAAAAACTCCCCAAAAGGAAAAGTCCAGGACCAGATTGCTTCACTGGTGAATTCCTCGAATCATTTAAAGAAGATCTAACACCAATTTTGCTTAAATTCTCACAATAAATTGAACAGGAAAGAACACAACCAAATTTATTCTACGGAGCTAACATCATCCTAATACCAGAGTCAAATAAAGATATTAGGAAAAAAAGAAAATTACAGACCAATTTCTTTAATGAATATGGATGCAAAATCCTCAACAAAGTGCTTGCTACCAAATCCAAAAACACACCAAAAATATTATACATCACAATCAAGTGGGCTTTATGCCAGGTATGCAAGCATGGTTCAACATAAGAAAATCGATCAGTGTAATATAATATGTCAATAAATAGAAGATCAAAAATCACAAAATCATTTCATTGATGCAGAAAAGGCATTTGACAAAATGCAACATTCTTTCCTGATAAATAACACTCCAAAAAACAGGAATAGGCCATTTTACATCAGCATATAACATGCAGAACTGTGTGGGAGAGAGTGTGGTCTACAATGTGAACTATGGTCCATGCTTAGTGGCAAAGCCCCAGGATGTGTATATCCATTGCAGGTGATGTTCCAGACTAATGAAAGATGTTTATGTGGGATGTTATGAGAGGTGTGGGAGGTGAGGAACATGGGAATCCCTGTAATTTTTGTGTAGCATTTATGTAATCTAAGCATCTTTTAAAATATTAAAAAAAACAAAAGTTTAAATAAACAAAATACAATTTTACATAATAGACAAATTAAAATCATATAAAATGCTTCCAAGTGATCAGATTTAAAGCACACACAAATAAAACAAAACATACAGAGTACAGTATATGAGAAAAGATTATATTGAATAAGACAACAAAGTAGATAAATATACATGTTTTTAGATGAGGTCATGTTTCAATATATCCTGATATGTTTGCATCTTTTATTCCACCAACTATGTATCTTATAAGTAAATTCAGGATTTTATGCATGTTGTATGTATACTTATGCTCCTTGCATGCATTATTTATCAAAATATATTAAAAACAATAGAAATAACTTAAATGTTCAACAGTAGAAAACTGGTTAAATAAACAAAGATTTAAAAATAGGGAAACTTTTAGTATTGAAAACTAATAATGGCTGTATATAACTGCATTATGTGTGTATATGTATATATTTGTTATATAAAAATTATATATATCTGTGCATCCAACCAGTCTAAAATTATGTGCAAGACATGGCAGTGACTTGTTTTTGTTTTAAAATAAGAGCTTTATATACATATTATAAAATTTAACCTTTGAAAGTGTGCAATCAGTGGGTTTTAGTACATTTGGAAAGTTGTGAAACTGTGATCACTATCTAATTTTATAATATTTCCATTGCCCCAAAAAGAAACTCCATGCCCATTAGCAGTCATTGCCTAGTCCCCCATCCTCCCAGGCCTGGAAAACACTAATCTACTTTCTGTCTCCATGGCTTTGTCTATTGTGGACATTTAGTATAATTAGATAAAGCAATATGTGAACTTTTATCACTAAGCATACTATCTGGCTTTTATAACTGATGATGTTTCCTATGTTTCTTCATGTTGTGGTTTGTTTCAATACTTTGGTGTAGAGAAACTGGGGATAATGACAGGATTTTGTATTCATTTGGAAATTTTCTGAAATGATTACTCAAAATAAAAGTGTGCATGATTTTTTTTAAACAAATTGTATGGATACAGGATTAATTGCAATTTTCCTTTTTTGTTTTCCATGATATGTATTTGTATCTCCATACATGAACTTAAATTATTTACAAAATACCAAGAAAAACAGCTATGCAACTACACATTATATTTCTAGATACCAAGGAAGCATACATTGTTAAAGCCATATTCAATGTTGTATGAAAATTGGAATATCAAGAAAAATAGTTTCATTAAATATCAAACCAATTTTAATGATAAAGAATTGATTAATATATTTTACCACTAATTAGAATAATAATTTAGCAATGTATTTACCTGTAATCAAAATGTGAATGAGATTAAAAAGTGAGAATGACCAGGAATAGAAGGAAGGTTTTTCAATGTGATAAAGTGCATATTTGAGAACACCATAGCTAACATTATACTTAAAGCTTTCCTACTGAGATCAGGAACAAGAAAAGGATGTCCACAGACCCCACTGTTATTCAATATTGAGCTAGAAGTTCTAGCTAGAGCAATTAGACAAGAAAAAGAAATAAAAGGCATCCAAAAAGATAAAGAAGAAATAAATATTTCATTATTCACTGATATGATACTGTACTTAGAAAAGCCCAAAAATCCAGAACAAAGCTATTAAAACTTACAGCTGTTTTCAGCAAAGTGGTGGGATACAAGATTAATATGCAAAGATCAATAGGACTTCTATATACTACTAACGAACAATCTGAGGAAGAAGTAAGAAAAAATTTCCATTTACAGGAGTGAGTAAAAGAATCAAGTATTTGGGAAAAAATTTAACCAAGGACATAGAAGTATAAACCATTGCTAAAAGAAATTGTTGATGATATAAGAAAATGGAAGAATATACCAAGTTCATGTGTTAGAAGACTGTATATCATTTAGATGTCAGTTCTACCGAAAGTGATATACAGATTTGGCAAAACCCTGATAAATGTTCCAATATAATATTTTGTACAATTAAAAAAACAAATTATCAATGTCATCTGATAGGATAATGGCCTCTAAATAGCCAAAAATATCTTATAAAAGAAGAATGATGTTGGAGGACTTTCCTTTTCAGACTTTAAACCATGTTATCTAGCTACAGTGGTAAAAACAGCGTGGTAATGGCATAAAGATAGATTGACCAATGGAATTGAATTGAGAGTTCAGAAATAGACCCTCATATCTATGGTCAAATGATTTTTTTTTATGTTTCTCAGTAAAATACGTATATCTAGTTAAATATTGTTTTTTAATTTTAATTTTTTAGGTATTCGGTGCTGGGGATTAAACCCAGGACCTCATAAGTGGGAAGCAATGCTTGACCACCAAGGCACATCAGCCTCCCTAAGTTTGTTTTTCATTTGGTTTGTTTGTTGTTGGTTTTTGTTTTTTCAGGAGGCACCAGGAACTAAACCTGGGAACTCCCATGAGGGAGGTGGGCACTCAACTGCGTGAGCCACATTCATTTTTGGTCAAGTGATTTTTGACAAGTCTGTCAAATGCACTCTGCAGGGTCAGAATAGTCTACTCAACAAATGTTCCTGGGAAAAGTGTATATACAGATCTAAAAGAAAGAAAAAGGACTCTTATCTCACACTTTATACAAAAATAAAGTCAAATGAGATCAAGGACATAAATATAAAAAACAAGAATCAAAAAACACTTAGAAGAAAATTTAGGGAAACTTCTCCAAGATTTTGTGGTTGGTGGTTTTTTCTTGGACCTTACACTCAAACCATGAGCAACAAAAGAAAAAACAGATAAATGGGAATGCCTCAAAATTAAATAATTTTGTTCTTAAAAAGACTTGGTCAATAAAGTAAAAATGCAGCCTAACCATTAGGGAAAAAAGTCTTAGGAAACCAAATATATGATAAGGGATTGAACTCCATGTTATATAAAGAGATCACACAATGTTAAAATGACAAGCAACCACATTAAAAATGGGCAAAAGAATTGAACAGACATTTTTCCAAAGTGGAAATACAAATGACCAAAAGACATATTAAAATATGTTCAACATCACTAGCTCTTAGGGAAATGCAAATGAATCTCAAAGGAGCTGCAACACCTAATCTCCAGCTCATTGGCCTAACCCAGGACAACTAACAAAGAGATTATGATGGACAATGATCCCAAGGAATCGATTGAGTCTACACCTGCAAGCAAGAGAGTCTCATCATCCATCTGCTCTATGAGTTCAAAGCCCCATCTCAACTGGAGGTGGAGTGGGCATCACCATCCCAGAATCCTCAGCACTGGGGAATGCACTATGGACTGAAGTAGACTTACTGGTATTCTACTTTAGACTTACTGTGATTCTAGCAATGTAGGAACTTTATCATTACTGTGGAGGTAGTGGCCACTGGAATTTCTGAGTGCAGGGAGAGAGAAAAAGATGTACAATATGGGGGCATTTTCAGGACTTAGGAATTGTCCTGAATGACATTGCAATGACAGATACAGGCTATTATATATCTTGTCATAACCTACAAAATTGTGCTCAAAAGAGTTTAAACTACAATGTAAACTATAATCCATGTATAGTGGCAATGCTCCAAAATGTGTTCATCAATTGTAATGAATGTACTACACTGATAAAACATGTTGTTTATGTGGAAAAATGTGGGAAGAGTAAGAAGTGGGGCATATGGGAATCACCTACATTTTTTATGTAACATTTATGTAACCTAAGTATCTCGTAAAAAAATGAAATATGCATTTTTAAAAAACTACAATGAGATATCATCTCACACCACAAAGAATGGCCATTATTTAAAGAACATAAAACGTCAAGTGCTGGAGAAGATATGGAGAAATAAGAACACCCCTTCATTATTGGTGAGAGTGTAAAATCATGCAACTTCTATCAATAATTATTTTAAATATATGTAAGCTAGATCTTCTAACTAAAAGGCAGAACAATTGACTCAATTAAAATATAAGATTCATCTACATGATGTCTAGAAGAGGTTGGTGACAAGAAAAAGGATATACAAATATTTTAATTGTGAATACAAACATATAAAATACTAAACTGTTGTGAAAATGTAGTTCTATTAGAAAAAGTAGACCTCTATAATCCAGAGATTTAAAGGGCAGTATAAAGTAACAGTAGAGCCAATTATTCAGAAAGATATAAAAATCCTTAACAGAACTTCAAAAGAAATTTTAAATATTACAGAATTAAATGCAGCGATAGATTTTAAAAATAAATAATAGCATTGAATTTTCAGAGATAAAGTGCTAATTGTGTTGAAATCAAAGTCTAAGAAGCCATGTTTCTTTTCTGTTTCTCAGTCTTGATCTTTTGTGAAAACTATGTTACAATTAGATTTGATCTATTGGGATTGCAGCAATAAACATACACCAAAAAAATTAGTTTTGTAAATTATTCTTTCTTCAATTTTTAATTTCCTCATTCAAAATTCCAATCAATGACTATAAAATTGATTTCAATGCTGTGTAATAAAAGTTTGCTTATGGTGATTTTGCAAGTTGTAAGCCATCCCTATTGAGATAGCATTGATGAGAAAATCTCCATTGGTCTTTCATTTGACTCAAACTCATGGTGACTTATTTTGAAATAAATTGATGCTGGCTTTTTAATTTTCTGTTAAATGCAGCCCAGCTTCACTAAATTTTTGATGAATCTTGAATTGTACCTCCAATAGTTCATCAAATATAAAGTACATTATTTGTAACTCTTTTATTTGTATCAACAAATTCTCTACTGACATTTGGGAGTTTAAATGTTTTTCCTTTAAGAGTCGCTTCCAAATCTACAATATCATTACTTATTGCAGGATTCAAAAGAAAGCATTTCACCTGATTATATACAGAGGAATTAAGTTCTTGACCACTAATTATAAATTGTGTGTCATTTCATTATTTATATTTACTTTCTCCTTTTCTTTCTTATTTTAATAAAATATAAGCAAAGATAATTAAAAAATTAAACAAGTTACAAAACATTTTTGTGGATGAATATAGCAATACATCTGCTGCATTAATGACTTAGTTGAAACAACAAAACCTGAAAGGATAAACTACACCATGATTTCTTTGTGATACCTCTAAAAGTCTCCTTCTTCAGCTGGTGCACAATGCAAAAGTTAAGGTAGTTAAGCTCCACCAGCCAATGCAAAATACATGAAATTGCACATTTTACAAAAGTGTAATATAACTTAGGACAATATGTATTATAAATTTTATTGATAAAATCTGGATGTTATTGAAAATATACCTTGATAAAAATTATGTAAACACATAAATATATATATATGCAGCTCTGCCCAAAGGAAAATAATTGGAAGAAATTACATATCAAGATTAACAAGTTATGAATGATTTTCATTTTCTTCTTTGAATTTTGCTGTATTCTAATTTTTTCATTATGAACAATGTTTACTACCTTGATAGGGTTACAATTTTAAGCAATAAAATATGTCTTAGTGAATAATATGCTTTTGCATCCTAGTGGTTATTGATCTGACCTTTTAGCCACAGAGTAATTAAGTATTTCTCTAAAAAATACCTTATAACCCAGTTAAATATTAGAGCACCACAAAAAGTACTTAAAAATTGTAGTCAAAATTAAGTGACTTCTAAGAAAGAAAGTACTCTTTGGTTCAAACTTAACATGAATACATTGATCCTTGGCAAGATGCCAAGCACTCAGCCTTGGGAATTGGTCCCAGAGACAATTTGCATTATCAGTCCACAATCTTCAAATTAAGAGGTGCTGTGGCATTATCAGGAGGAAAGGCAAGGGATACTCTGCTTTGTTTTGTTTACAGAAGCTCCTTGGTATACTTACAAGACATAATATTAGGGCAACTTTCCATTTGAACAGGATCTGAAGAAAATTTGGGCGTTATTTTATTTCACATCAGAATAAAATGAAAATGCATGCACAAAAATTTCAATATAACTTATCTCAAAGAAAACTAATAAATTACACAAATTTTTCTCAGAAAAAGAATATGTAAATAATTTAGGGATTCAAAAATTTGTCTTTTAGACAGTTAATGCTGGATGAAAATTTTTCAACTTTGGCTCATGGTAGGTGTTACTGTCAAAGTTAAACTGTTTTAGTTTTGATTAAAAAAATAGATTATTATTAGAATATTTGAATGTATATACATGTCACTTAGGTTGAACCTAAGTAATGACAGAATTTGTGGAAATGGCAATATAGAGTTTGTGGAATCAGAAAGTACCAGCAATGTGCATATATTTTAATTTCAAATTTGGAAGAAATTTAATTTAAAATAAACAAGTTAAAAATTCATCTCTTCTAAAAATTAATTTGAATGTGTAGTCTATAATATTAATACACTTACTACAGTAGACTAGTGTTTAAATTCTGATCTGTCATTGTTATTAAATAATACCTGACACAAGAGAACAGTAAATGATGCATTAAAACTATACTTATTACATATCTGGTATTTTTTTTCAGATATTAATTTTAAATGGGAATACAGTATGATAAGCATTTTCTCTAGCTTCAGCTAATTTTGTAGAAAGCTAGAACCAATATTTTATAGCTCTGTTGCTGGATAAGTTACTTAACATTTTGTGCCCTTTTTCTCAACTAAAATTGAGTATAATATTAGTACCCATGAAATAATTTTCACATCTTGATATATGTCACAATAATGGGAAGCATTTATAACAGTTCAATTTCACTCTAATTATTCAATATATGTGAGTTATAACTATATAACATCCCAATGATGATTCATGTCTAATTTTATTTGGCATTCAAAGCAAGAAAATTTCAGTCAAATTTTGCAAACTAAAATTTATAATGTATTTATAGGAATATGAAACTAATATTTAAAATTGCAAGGTCATATCAAGTAAAAATCTTTTTGAAGTCATTCATGCCAAGTATCATCTTTGATTTATCAACAGTTGACAAAAATTTGGCGTGATGGGAAGTAGGAATAACAAAAATGTGCCTGACTTCATCCTTATGGGATTGACAGATTCTGAATAGATCCAGAGGGTCCTCTTTATGTTATTTCCCCTGGTTTACATGATTAGCAGCTTCACACCCCCATGTACTTTTTCATCAGTCACCTGTCATTCCTTGACCTCAGTTACTCAACAGTCATCACACCTAAAATGTTAGAGAACTTAGTTCTGCCAAGTTCATTTCATTCATGGGCTGCTTCACCCAGTTGTGTTTTTTGTCTTCTTGTACGGCATTGAGTGTTTCCTTCTCTCTTCAATGGCCTATGACTGCTATGTAGCTATCTGCTATCCCCTCCACTAAAATGTTGTTATATCCAAGAGACTGTGTCACACCCTCATCACTGGTCCCTACATGATTGGCTTTACTGACTCCTTGGTCAATGTTCTTTGCATGAACAGTTTGCATTTCTACAAATCTAATGTAATCCATTACTTTTTCTGTGACACACCCCCAATTTTAGCCCTATATTGCACCGACAGTAGTGATATTGAAATCATGATATTTACTCTCGCTAGTGCCACTGTAGTGGTGTCTCTTTTCAAAATCTCTGTGTCCTATGTATCTATTCTGTCTACCATGGTGAATATTAATTCCACTTCAGGAAAGCACAAAGCCTTCTCTACTTGTGCCTCCCACTTGGGAGTCAGCATCTTTTACGGTACTATAATTTTTACTTATTTAAAACCAAGTAAGTCTTACTCCTTGGGAAAGGACCAAGTGGCCTCTCTGTCTTTTATACTATGGTGATTCCCATGCTGAATACACTTATTTATAGTCTAAGGAACAAAGAAGTGAAAAATTCTCTAATTAGAGTCATGCAGAAGAGAGAGGGTTCCAGGTAATTGAAATGAGAATGATTCCAATCAGTCAAAGGCCTCTTTTCTTTCTTTCCTCTGGGGTATTTTCACTTGGTCTCTCTCTAAAAATAATAGCATCCTTTAATTAATTTGCATTTATATTGAACCAACCTCTACTTCATTGCACACTATATGGAATATTTCCAAGACTATTCTTTTATAATTCTACATGGTAATTGGAAGGTATGATATATATGTTATACTTGTAGTTTAAATATAGGTGTTTTAAGGACAAGTAATATGAAAAAAATGTGGCATCATCTTTCAAACTCTTTCATAGAAATCCACTTCTATGTACTAATTTCAGATAATTTTATTATGGATAGTACTTTCAGAGGTCATTTCAACTATTCTGTAGAGAAAAAATATTGCACAGTGATAAAACATGTTGGTTTTGGACTGGACATTACAAGGTTTTGATTCTAGATCCTACACTGTTTTTGCAGACTTTCCGCTGGTAATTCCCTGAACATTTAAGTCTCAGTTTCTTTAACTGTAAAAGAAAAAACATAATTCTAGGTCAATGGAGTTATTGTAAAGAGTAAATCAGATGAGGAAGGTGAACAATTTAATCCAGTGCTGATATCATGGCCATTATCACCATAATAATTTCAGTCTTTCAAAATTTTGAATATACAGTATGTTTTGTTATTAAAACATTCACTGATATTTCATGTCTAGTTTTGTTTAATGTTATTGATAAACAAACAGCTCTAGAAGGCAAACAGTACTTCAAATATTTGGTCCTGGAGCAAGGTAAAATAGGTAAAATTCAGTTATAGAAAAATGTATGTAAATATTGAAAAAATTTTGGAAATATTTTAAAATATTATAGAAACTAGAAATATCCTAATCATTTTTTATAGTTTTTCATTGTCTTGTAGACTAATATTTGTATATGTATATATTTATATTACATATATACACCAAATATTTGTTTTTCTATTACTCTATGCTATTTTCATTTTATACTTATCTTTACAATGTTTGGTAATTAATTTGTCAGTTAAAATTGGGAGATTAATATTTCCTTGGTACATGGGTGAGAAAAAGATCCTCATTTTGCAATGTTTTAATACCTGATCTCTTGTAACTTCATCAGCTTATAATTCTGTATGCAGTAATACCTCTTATGTATCTCTCTTTTAACCATTTGATAGCCCTAACATTGTGTTGTGTGAACAAGCTTCATTAATTATTACATCTTTATTTAAATTCATTATGATTTTTTAAATAATCATTTATTTTCTCCTGATTTCTACAGATTTATTTTGTTATTTATAATATATAAATTATCAAAAACTTTGCTTATTTGATTAAAATTTTAATAGAGAATATATGTAAAACTAAGAATTCATAATTAATCCTAATTTTGTAACATCTCATAAATCTTCATCAGGAAACTTGCTAAAATGTTCTTTAGAAATTCCTCCACAAAATCTGTGATTGCAGATTTAATTTTCTCTGCATTTCACAGTTTATGTAAGAATACATTATTCCCATTTTCCAAGTATTTGATTATAATAAAGTTCACCTCTGTTTTAGGCATGATAATGTTTAAAAACTCTTCCTTGGTTCATAACTGTCAATTAATTTATTAAAATATTTAAAATCTGTGTTATTTTCCTTTCCATTCTTAATTTATGTGAAAATAGTAGCTTAACATATATACCATTTAAAGGACTTCATTATGACTTATTTTTCATTTGAAATCTATGTTGTCCAGAAACTATATTTTGTCAATTCTCTTTGAAGTTTTTACAATGAGAGATCTCACTGATAAGCATTTATATTTTAATAATATATTTTTTAACTAATCTCTCATCTTGTACATGCATTGTGTCTCCTCTCATATTTTAGGCTCTAAATTTTTTGGTCTTTTTATTAATTGTGCTAGTCTTGTTTTCATTTATGTACATTTTTGTGATTTAGTAAATGTATCCTGTTGATATCTGTTGGTAAAGATGGTCAACTGATTCTATAATTTTGTAGAAAATATTATGTTCAGGAAATGCTTAATTTTTAATTAAATTAAGGATACCCTAACTTCTTATAATATTTTCTTGTGAGCAATTAGATGTTGTTATTAAAAATGTATACTATAAATTTTAAGCAATATAATACACAAGACTTTGCATTTCCAATCTTCCCCTTTTCATATCAATGTATACTGTAGTTTAGGTAAAATGTGATCTGAAGTATTTTTTTTTTTGCTGAGAATTCCCCAAAGCTCACTTGCTTGCTTATATTATATAAATTTATATTTATTTATTCATTTTTATAAGAGAAGTTGAAAGTTTAGAGAAAAATTATGCATAAGGGGCAGAGTTCCTATAATCTCCCTGTTAATAATACCTTGCATTAGTGTGGTAATTAGTTTGGGAATATTATTTTAATTGTGCTATTAACTATAGTCCATTAGGGTTCAGTGTTAGTGTTGAACCTTCCCAATTTTTTAATTGCAGTAATATATATACCACCTAAAATTTCCCCTTTTAATCACATTTGAAATTTTTTTATTCATAGTGCTATGTCAAAATTCTATTCATATAAAAGTCCAAGTATTTAAATAATGAAGAAGAAAATGAGACTGGAATAGAGTATGACAAAGCATGAACAATAATTTTTGTTTATAAAATGATTGTTTTATATAATAATAGTAAAATATAAATTATATTTACTGAGCACCTATTGAGTGTCAGACAATATTCAAAGGGTTTAAGATCTATTATTAACCTGGTTTATCATTACAAGATAACTCTTAGATAGGTACTTGCAATATCTAAAATTTAATCTCCAAACAATGAATGCTATTCTCCTACTTGTCAGACAAAATCTTAGGAATCATCCTGGAAATTTCTCTATGTTACATTCATCAGATCCAGTCCATCAGCATCTCATATTGATTTTATCTACAGAATATATTAGGAGTGTGGCTATTTCTCAATATCTCCTCTATCACCAACATGGCCATCACCATATTACTCTACAAATTATTGCCACTTGTTGTTAGATTTGTTCTCTGTTTTCTGCTTTATTCCCCTTGAGCCTAATCTTAATGGACAAACCATCAGTATCAGAGTGATATTAATAATAATAAAAGAAGTCAGTTGAATCATGTCACTTTCCTTCAGAAAACCTTCAAGATTTCCAAAAACACTACAAGTAAAATTCAGAACTTTTACAAGAGCCTCCATTTCTATAATGATCTTGCCCCTCCCACTTACTCATATCAAGTCATCCTTTATCACTGATTCTGTCAGGCTCACTTTGGAGAGGCCATCCTGGCCTCCTCACACTTCCCTGTACACATTAGTCTTGATACTAGCTGAACTTTAATCATTTTTTTCTTTTTCCAGAAATCCCCTAACCCACTAACTGCATGTATCTTTTCTCATCATTTTTCTGAAAAGATCATGCCTTACAACACTTTAAATTTCACCTGCCCCCATCCTTCTTCCTTGCTGCATTTGTTTTCCATTATAATTACCTCATCTAATATTCTATACACTTTGCTTATGCCTTTTCTTTCTTCTAGGTTTTCCTCCACAATAAAAGCTCTATGAGCACAGGTTTTTTTAAACTATTTTGTTCAATGCTACATCACTAGGACTAAGAAAAGTGTCTCGTGAATATATTTAAAAGGATGAATTTTACAGATGATGAAGCTGGATCACAGAAAGACTACAGAACTTGTTCATGGCCAGTCAATGACTTCAAGAACAAGCTGTCATTTTAACCCAGACATTCTGAAATTAGAGCTCACAATCTTAATCACAGCTCTATGATATGACTGTTTTCCTATAAAATTATACTACCCTTATTAGAGAAAAAATAGAACAATTGTTTTATTATGTTTTTAAAAAATAAAGAAAACTACAGGGGTTATGGAGAGGGATTTATTGCTAGCATGCATTCTCTGGAGCTGCAGAAGAAGATTGTGACTTTGGCAATACCAGCTAGGTTTTGTTAAACATACACATATAATCCTGTTTAAAGAAAGAAAGGACTCTGTAAAGGAAGGAAATATTTAAAAGGTGACATGATAGGGATGTGGAGAGAACCTTATGAGTCAGGTATAGCCTGTCCTTGTGTAAGAAAGGGATTAAAAAACAGTGTGACTCAACGAAGGAAAAGGTATCATCCTTGGAAGTAAGAGTTCAAACTTCACTAGGCTTTGTAGGTGACTCTTTTCCATGAGTTAACCTTGGGATACAGGTTTCTACTATTTTGTTGCACTACTGTCTCCCAAGAGGTTATCCTTTTCTGACTGGTTGAAGAAATTTCACATAGGACTCTGTCCACATTTCAGTTTGAGGGAAAAGTAACATAGTCATATTGTGAAATAATTCCCACACTTTTGTCATGTGAAAGGATTTTAAGGAAAAAAACGATTTCATGAATAGATACAGAGTTGCTCAGTTATTAATTTTTGTGGTGTGAAAAATTTAAGGATTAGTACATGTAATTTAAATTATAAAAGCTAACAGCAAAAATATTCATAATATTTAATTACAAACTTTTTAATATCTGTAGGTGATTATAGTGTCAAACTTTCATTTCTTATTTGGAAAATTTGTCTTTTGGTCATCAGAATCATGCTCTCGAGATTATTTGCCTTTAAGTAATGGAAATCCAATTTATGTTTCCCAATATTTGTGTTATTTTTGTCTTAAATGTATTTTTATATGCTGCTCAGGCCCTGCAATGCATTAACATTCATTTCCTTTAGGCCATTATTTTAAAGCATTTAGATAAAAAACTGCTATTTTTATTATATTTACCTTCAGTTTTATATTTATGCTATTATTTCTTTGAGTAGACACAAGGTTCCTATGTTATTCTACTCCTTCTGCCAAGAAAACTTTTGAAGCACAATTCTGCTTGCTATAAATTATTTCTATATGTGTCTCTGTGTTAATTTTCCTGACAAAGTCCTTATTTAATTTTTATGCTTTAAACCTATTTCAATGAGTTATGAACATGCAAAGGCCATTATTATCTTTCAGTATTTTAACATGTATCAATGTTTTTTCAGGTTGGAATCATTTTTTATACTGTCTGGAGGAATTCTCATGACTTTTTTTCCATATGTTATATGTATTATCCTCTGACTGCCTTCATAATTTTCTACTTGTCTTTGTGTTCAGCTGTGAGACAAAAGAGCATAGATGTGTTTTATTTGTTAAGTTTATTTTCTATTTGCAATTAAGAGAGGTCCTTTAATGTTCATGGACATTAGGTTGATGTCTTTCCTTATTTTCAGAAAAGTGTTGGTCATTATCACCTTAAATATTTCTTCTTATGGAATCCTTTTAAATTCTTGTTGTAGCACTCTAGTTATATCTATAATATGCTGTTTCATATTGTACCACATTTCTGGATGCTATGTCTCAGGGGTTTGTTTTTTCTAACTTTTTTCTTTTGGTTAATTCCTATTGGCTTATCATCAAGTTCATTGATTTTTCTTATCTATAATGACACTGCCAATGATACTGTTGATGGAAGTTTTTTGTGTCTTGTATTGTGTGTTGTGTGTGTGCTTTGTATCCATTCTATTCCTTTCATTGGACACTACTTTTTAGAGTCTATCCTTGTGAAACAATTCTTCATTTATCCATGAATGTTGTTTATTCTACCATTAGATAGTTTAACCTAGTAATTATCAATGTTCATTTGTCATATACCAACAGTAACATATATTGTTTAATGATATGTTTTTCTCACTGCAGTAAGGAAAAACGTATGCCATGGGAAAAAGGGCAGTTCCTAAGTAAGATGTTTTTAGAAAGAGCTTATTATAAGATGTAAGCTCTGGTTGGGTAATTAGGGAAAGAGTATAAAGAAATCAAGGTTTGCTATTCAATTGAATCTTGTCAGAAAGCAGATGCAATTCCATGAATGGGTATCTCAAAAAATGTTATCTATACTTAGGCAGTCTAAAGTAAGAAGAAAGCTCTAATTGATAAAATAATAGCAGTTCATCATTAAGAAAGGAGGAAGATATTTGGCGTTTTGTGTATTGCAAAGTGACCTTGTCTGAAGTTCGCCCAGCCTGCCTTTCCTCATAAGCACTTGGTAGAGACTTGCGGAGAGATAATGAGAGTGAACACAAACTTCTTGATCCTAGAGGTCACTGCTTTTCCCAGTTGGCACTGTAACACAAACTTGGCTTTAACAATTGCATAACATTTTCAATATTCTTCCCATCTGCTACTTTCTCCCACCCTCTATCAAAGGTGAAACAGTTCATTTTTCCCATCTCTGCTTTAAAGGACTTGTCTCTCCTTGGTATTCAAATTCTTAGATGTGTCCAATCTCATCTCTTGGTGGGCTCATGAAAATTAGTGTGTTAAGATTATTGGCTTCTTAAAATTGTCAGGTTTGATGAAATATTCTTTGCAAATTTTTATGCCTTAAGTAGTATTTTGAGTTCCATATTTCTTTTTAAATCTTCTTATTGTTATGGCTTCAGATGTCTCCCTTCTTGATAATTCTATACTTATCAGGAAAATATCTATTGCAAGTTCTAATATTGTACTTTGAAATGTAATGCAACTCAGAATCATTGTAGAATCATACCAACCATTTACAATCCTCTTTCCTCTCCCTCATCCTCTATCTTTTTCCAATAATAATTGTAATTATTATAATTATTATTATTAGAATCATTATTCTACTTCTTCTTTTGATGCCTTCAAAATTGATCAACCAGGGTTAAAAACTGCAAATTCCACATGTATCAACATTTGAAAGATTTTTGAAAAACAGTGGAAACTAATTTTCTAAACACTTTACTTCTTACATAGATTCCTTTTCTTCACTTATTTCCACAATAGACAATATAATGTCCTTTACTACTTCATGTGACATTATCTGGAGTCTGATATTGTAATTAGCAAAGCAGGAAGATCTGGCTTTTGTTTCATTCTATATCCTAAAGTGTTTCAAAACAAGGACTCTATAGCCACGAAGTTTAAGTTTGAATCCTGGTATCACTATTAAGAGCTATGTCGACTCAAGCAAACTCTTTAGAACTGATGTGCCTCTTTTCAATCAACAGTGATTATAGGTGATAATGGAACCACCTCTTTAAGTAGTTATGAGGATAAATGTCATAGTATATGTAATGCATTTATATAATGTCCAGTAAAAACAAAGCTGCATATAAATAATAACAATTGCTACTAAACAATTCTCACCATTCATTCATAAAATATTTTCAGAACAAACTATGTTCCAGGTGTGACATTATGGCCTGAGGATCCACTTATGTGTGCATATATGACAATTCTTGTCTTTATGAAAACAACAGGGTCAGTGCAGTGGTAGAGCTAGATATGAGTCAAATATTCACTGCAAAAAATATTAAATGATGATTTTGCCAAATGATACAACAGTAATCTTCCATGGAGGCAGGGAATTCAATGAATTCATGGTTGAGGGAAAAATAGTTGAGTTGAGATATGAACAGTGAAAAGTCTTTAACTTGATAGTTAACTAAGCAACTATACCATAAATTCTCCTGTGAAGCCATCTGGTCCTGGACTTTTCTTTGTTGGGAGATTTTTGATGACGGATTCAATCTCCTTAATTGTGATTGGTTTGTTAAGTTCTTGTATTTCTTGTAGCATCAGTGTAGGTTGGTTGTGTATTTCTAGAAATTTGTCCATTTCATCTAGGTTGTCTAGTTTGTTGGCATATAGTTTCTCATAATATCCTCTTGTAATTCTTTTTATTTCTGTGAGCTCATTTGTAACTTGTCCCCTTTCATTTCTGATTGTATTTATTTGCATCTTCTCTCTTTTTTTCTTTGTAGGTCTAGCGAGGGGTTTGTCAATTTTATTGATCTTCTCAAAGAACTAGCTTTTGGTTTTGTTGATTTTCTCTATTGCTTTTCTGTTCTCATTTTCATTTATTTCTGCTCTAATCTTTATTATTTCTTTCCTTCTGCTTGCTTTGGGATCACACAAAAATCAGTAATGTTTTTGTACACTAGTACTGAACAACCTGAGGAGGAAATCAGGAGGAAAATTCCATGTTCAATAGCAAGAAAAAGACACAAAATGGCAAATACTGTATGAATGCATTACTATGAACCAAATATATTGTGTAACATATTGTTTGATTAAAAAAAATGTATATGTATCTATTATATTTAATTGAGAAATGTATATATTTATTCATCTATGTTTACTTTTTAGTTTTTATTTGTTTATATTTTCAATTATTAAATCTACATAATAAAGTTAAAAAAAAAAGAGAAAAAAATATATAAAGGGCCTGGCTAATTGGTCTCTCCTCCTTCGTTATGCACTGCCCATGTACTATAGGGATTCTTGTAGTTTATTAGAGAATGTAGCAGAACTCCCCAGGATGGTAATTCAATATTCTTTCAGTTATTGTGTGGGTCTCCACCCTCTGAGACCACAACTTATGATCACTTGAACACAGTCATATTCCGCCCTATGACCACGTGTACAAATTTATATTGCAACGTATGACCACTTGTACACATTCATATTCCACCCTACGACCATTTGAACACATTCACATTCCACCCTATGACCACTTGAACACAGTCATATTCCACCCTATGACCACTTGAACACATTCGTATTCCCACACATCCCCCCACCACTGACATCTCTGTAATAATCCCCTCCACATATGCAACTCTTTTGCATTCCAAAACCTCCCCAAAAACAAATCCAATAAACACTTTTATTTAATATAAAAAATAAAAAATAAAAATAAATACACATCTAAATCATTTAAAAATATAAAAAATTTTTTAAAATTGCATTGTGTCTTTCATTCCCGTAATATCTGTTATCTTTTATGTGCAGTGACAATTAATTCTGTATGTTCCCCCAGTGTCTTATTTTTTCACTTTATTTTCAAAGAAGCTTTAAGTAACAGAAAATATAGAGGATTCCTATATGCCCCACCCCCACCATCTCTCACACATTATCTCTTATTAATCACATCTAACATGAGAATGTTACAGTTATTAAAATTGGTGAACAAATATTGAAGCTTTGCCAGTAACCATGGTCAATGGTTTACATTATGGTTCACATTCTGTACTGTACACTTTTCTAAGTTCTAACAAAACGCATAAAGGCCTGTACCCGTATTGCAAGATCATGCAGAACAATTCTAAGGCCCTAAAATTCTTCTCTCCCTTCCCCTCAGAACCCATGATAACTACTTGGCTGCAATTTCTGCAGAATAAGCTTCATAGTTATATGCATTAATATTGAGGGCTTGACATATTGGTCCATCTTCTTTTTTTAGGCACTGCCTATGTTCTAAAGAGACTCTTGTCCCTCTATTTGAGAACTTCGCAGTACTTATGAGCATTTTAAATAAAGCTGTTTCTAGAGAACACTAACTATAGACCATAGTAAGAGTTTCATTCCACTTTAACTTGCACTTTTACCAAGATTGTAAATTAACAGGCATAACGTAACTTACAGGCCCTGGGCTTGCTTTTCCTTTAAAGTGCCTTTTTGTTGAAGATGGGGTGACTGCATGCACATTTAGAAAAGCATCAGAGCAAACTGTAACTGAGGAGTTTTGTTGCTTTCATAACATCACAATTTTCTAAGAATGACTGAAACTAAAATCAACAATATCATGCAGATCAGTATTAGGATAAAATAGAGACAGTGAGGACTTGAAAAGTCTTTAAGGATTTTATATAGTCCCCAAATATCTAAGTAGATTACAGATTTAATTTCGAATTCATGTTTTAGAAAGTTACTGTTCACCACAAAGAAATTTCAGCACTACATGAAGAAAACTATTTTTCTAGTAAATTTAATGAGAGCCTAAGAGATCCAAAGGAAAAGATTATTGTCCTATTACCATTATTATCACTACCTTAATATAATTACATGCTTATTTAAACATTGATATCCTGTCCCTAAGAATATATTACTTTCAACAATGAGGGTGATTCTTTAAAAAGTCAATGTGGTAAATGTAATATGGATCTTTGCAATCATTAAATGATTTTTGTCTGCAGTAAATGTAAGTCTATACATTTGCAATATTCTCAAGAAATAAATACTATGATTGTGCACAGTATTTTATTAAAAACCAGTTTTTGTTTTTTTTAAACAGAAGTTTAACACCTTGATAAAAATTCTAATCAAAATACAATATGACTAAATTTAAAACATTGTCAAAATAACATACCCCTTTAACTTATCCACAGTTTACACAGGTATTATACTTTTCAGTTTGGGAATATATTTTCCATTGTGTATTAAAATATAAATATATTAGTAATGTTAATTTTCATAAATCTATATATTTAAGCACCTCACTTTTTACATGCTGAAAGAATAATTTTTTTAAAAGACTGAAATTCAAGATATCATTAAGAGTTTTATTAGAATATTAAGTTGTCAGGTCTGAACACCATATTTAAGTGAGCTTTTATTTATCACAGTGATCAAATAAGTTAGTAGAATAGTTTGGAAAATACTTAACTTCCAAAATAGCAGTAGCTCTATGCTTTTTAAAGCCATTAAAAAACATAAGGAAGGCATTCTGATAAGGCACAGATTCTTTTATATACATATATCAATTGTCTGTAAAGGACTTTTATATCCTTCCACTTAAAACAGACCAGCCATTTAAGAAAACTGTGTTACTTTAGCATAGAGAGAAAGTCAAATTTTAGTTTTGCAACAGTACACCATTAGATAAACCAGTTTTAGTTAGCATAGGTCAAAACAGAATGAGATGGATTCCAACAGGGTTTTCTGCTATGAAGTTAGTTTTTGTTATCAATATCAATTTATAGATTTTTACCTAATAATAGTTTCCCAGACTCAGCTACTTACATTGAAATAAATCTTATAGACTCTAGCTCTGTGAGTCTGCTCAATTTGCATAATTTGTATTGGTGAGGCCATACAATATTTGTCCTTCAGGGCCTGGCTTGCTTCCTTCAACATAAGGTTCTCAAGATTTATCCATGTTATCCCATGTGTTAATACTGTATTCCTTCTTACAGCTAAGTAATATTCCATTGTATGGATATACCACAATTTGTTTATCCATTCATCTGTTGAAGGGCATTTTGAGTTGATTTCAACTTTTGGCAAGAGTGAATAATGCTGCTATGAACATTGGTATGTGCATATATCTGTCTGTGTTCTTGCTTTCAATTTTTCTGGGTATATACACAGCAGTGAATTGCTGGATCATATGGCAGTTCTATAGTTAGTTTGCTGAGGAACCACCATACTGTCCTCCACAATGGTTGCACCATTCTACATTCCCACCAGTAGTAGATGAAGGTCCCATTTCTCCACATCCTCTCCAACACTTGTAGTCTTCTGTTTTTTTAATAGTTGCCACTCTAATTGGTATAAGATGATATCTCATTGTAGTTTTGATTTGCATTTCCCTAATAGCTAGTGATGTTGAGCATCTTTTCATGTGCTTGTTAGCCATTTGTATTTCTTCTTTAGAGAACTGTCTATTCAAATCACTTACCCATTTTTAAATGGGTTGTTTGCTTTTTATTTTTGAGGTGTAGGATTTCTTTATATATGTAGGATATTAGGTGGCTATCAGACATATGGTTACCAAATACATTCTCCCATTGAGTAGATTGTCTTTTTACTTTATTGACAAACTCCTTTGAGATGCCAAATTTTTTCATTTTGAAGAGGTCCCATTTAGCTACTTTTTCTTTAGCTGCTCGTGCTTTGGGTGTGAAGTTCATGAAACCATTTCCTATTACAAGATCCTGTAGATTTTTCCCTACATTATCTTCCAAGATCTTTATGGTCTTGGCTCTTATATTTTGATCTTTGATCCATCTTGAGATCATTTTTGCATAAGGTATGAGATGGTGTTCCTCTCTCGTTCTTTGGGTATGGCATATCCAGTTCTCCAAGCACCATTTGTTGAAGAGGCCATTCTCACCCAGTTGAATGGGCTTGGTGGCCTTGTCAAATATCAGTTGACTGTATATGTGAAGATCTATATCAGAACTCTCAATTCAGTTTCATTGGTCACTATGTCTATCCTTGTGCCAATACCATGCAGTGTTGACCAATGTAGCTTTGTAGTATGTTTTGAAGTCAGTTAGTGTGATTTTTTTTATTTTATTGTTCTTTTTCAATATGTCTTTGGCTATTCAGGGCCTCTTGCCTTTCCAGGTAGATTTCATAGTTAGTTATTCCAATTCAGTAAAAAATGCTGTGGTGATTTTTATTGGGATTGCGTTAAATCTGTAGATTTGTTTGGGTAGGATAGACATCTTAATGATGTTTAGTCTTCTTATCCATGAACAGGGAATGGTCTTCCAATTATTTAGGTCTTCTTTGATTTCCTTAACAGTGTTGTGTAGTTTTTTTGCATATAACTCATTTACATCTTCATTTAAATTTATTTCTAGCTATTTGAGTCTTTTAGTTGCTATTGCAAATGGGATTTTTTCTTGATTTCCTACTCAGATTGTTCATTTTTGGTGTAGAGAAATGCTAATGATTTTTGCCCATTGAGCTTATAACCTGTGACTTTACTGGACTCATTTATAAGTTCTAAAAGCTTTGTTGTAGATTTCTCAGGGCTTTCTATGTATAGGATCATATCATCTGCATATAGTGAAGTTTTTCTTTCTTCCTTTCAAAATTGGATGACTTTTATATCTTTTTCTTCTTTAAGTACTCAAGCAAGAAAATCTAACCCAATTTTAAATAGGTGCAGTGAAAGTGGGCATCCTTGACTTGTTCTCTGTCTTAGAGGGAATGCTTTTAGGATATCTCCATTGAATATGATGTTAGCTGTGGGTTTTTCATATATACCATTTATCCTGTTGAGGAAGTTTCCTTCTATTCCTATCTTTTGAAATGTTTTTTTTTAATCAGGAATTATGATTTTTTTATGAGGAACCATGGGTGTTGTAGTTTGTCAAATTATTTTTCTGCATCTGTAGAAATGATCATTTTTTTTCTTTCAATCTGTTTATGTGGTGTACTACATTGAATGATTTTCTTATGTTGAACCATCCTTGCATACCAGGGGTGAAACCCACTTAGACATGGTGTACAATTAATATGATGTGTTGTTGAATGAGATTAGCAAGTATTTTGTTGAGGATGTTAGCATGTAGGTTCATTAGAGAGATTGGTTCATAGTTTTCCTTTCTTGTTGCATATTTTTTGGGCTTTGGTATTAGGGTGATGTGGGCATAATAGAATGAGTTAGGCAGTGTTCCCTCCACTTCTATTTTTTTGAGGGGTTTAAGCAGGATTGGTGTTAGTTCTTTCTGGAATGTTGGGTAGAATTCACCAGTGAAGCCACCTGGCCCTGTGCTCTTCTAAGTTCAGAGGTTTTTTATGACTAATTCTGTCTCATTTCTTGTGATTCATCAGTTGAATTTATCAATTTCTTCTTTTGTCAATGTGGGTTCCTTGTGTGGTTCTAGAAATTTATCCATTTCCTCTAAATTATCCATCTTGTTGGCACACAATTTTTCAAAGTATTCTCTTATGATTCTCTTTATTTCTGTGGGATCTATGGTGATATCCTATTACTTGTTTCTTATTTTATGTATTTGCATTTCTCTATTTTTTTCATTGTTATTCCTGGTTAGTGTTTGTCAATTTAATTGATCTTTTCATAGAACCAGCTTTTGGCTTTTTGGTTTGTTTTTTTCCTAGTGCAATCTTATGTTCAATTACATTTAGTTCTGCTCTAATTTTTGTTATTTCATTCTTTCTAATTCCCTTGGGGTTAATTTGTTGTTCTTTTTCTAAATCCTCCAGGTATGCAGTTAGATATTTGATTTTAGCTCTTTCTTCCTTTTTAATGTAGGTATTTATGGCTATGAATTTTCCTCTCAGTACAACTTTTGCTGCATCCCCTCAGTTTTGATACATTGTGCTGTCATTTTCATTCATTTCAAGGTGGTTACTAATTTCTTTTGTGATTTCCTCCTTGACCCACTGATTGTCCAAAAGTGTATTTTTCACCTTCCACATCTTTGTGCCTAATCTGGTTCTCTGTCTCTTACTGATTTCCAGCTTCATTCCATTGTGCTCAGAGAAATTTCTTCATAAAATTTCAATCTTTCTGAATTCATTGAGAGTTGTTCTGTGACCTAGCATGTGGTCTATCCTTTAGAATGATCCATGTGCACATGAGAAGAATATATATCCCTCTGCATTTGGCAGTAATGTTCTGTAAATGTCTATTAGGTCCTCTAATATATTATTCAAAGACTTTGTTTCTTTATGGATTCTCTGTTGAGATATTCTGTCTAATGGTGATAATGGTGTATTAAAGTTCCCCAGTATAATTGTAGAGGCATCTATTTCTCCACGTAGTTTTTCCAGTGTTTGCCTCATGTACTTTGATGCAACCTGGTTAGTTGAACAAATGTTTATGATTATTCTTCCTTCTTGATATATTACTCCTTTTATTAATACATAGTGTCCGTTTTTGTCTCTTACAATAGTTTTGCATTTAAAGTCTGTTTTGTCTGATATCAGTATAGCTACTCCTGCCCTTTTTTTGGTTATTGTTTGCTTTTTGAATCATTTTCCAACCATTCACTTTCTATCTCCTTGAATCCCTTGGTCTAAGGTGGGTTTCTTGTAGACAGCATATAGATGGATTATATTTCCTTATCCATCCTGCCAATCTGTATCTCTTGATTGAAGAGTTTAATCTCTTGGTTGGGGAGTTTAATCCATTAACATTTAATGTTATTACTGGCCAGAAATTATTTACATTACCCATATTTTCTTTAGGTTTATGTATGCCATATGTTGTATTTATTTCTCTTATTATCATTTCAGTTGTTCTTTCACTCTCCTTCAACTCTCTCTTACCTGTTTTTTTTCCACTTGACATGCAGAACTACCTTCATTATTTCTTCAAGTGCAGGTTTCTCATTGACATACTCTCTTAATTTCTGTTTATCTATGAATATTTTGAACTCTCCCTCATATTTGAATGCCAGCTTTGTTAGGAAGAGAATTCTTGGTTGAAAGTTTTTTTCTTTTAACACCTTG
The DNA here is from genome assembly GCA_029593785.1 of Cabassous unicinctus. Classification (NCBI taxonomy): domain Eukaryota; kingdom Metazoa; phylum Chordata; class Mammalia; order Cingulata; family Chlamyphoridae; genus Cabassous; species Cabassous unicinctus. The sequence goes on along the minus strand of JAQZBX010004303.1, from coordinate 1,288 downwards.
GCTATGTCATACCACTGCCTTCTTGCCACCTTGGTTTCAGACTGGAAATCAGGACTTCATCTTATCGAGCTTCCCTTGTATATGAAGGATCTCATTTCTCTTGCTGTTGATTGTATTCTCTCTTTTCCTTGAGCATTGGACAATTTGGCAAGTATATGTGTTAGAGTTCCTCCAACATACTTTCTGTCCCCTTTCCCTTCTCTTCTCTCTCTGAGATGCCTGTAATGCATATTTTTGTGTGTTTCATGCTGTCATTCAAATCTGTGAGTCCCTTATGGATTTTTTCTCTTTTTATCTATCTTTTCTATTATCTGTCTGATTTCAACTGTACTATCTTCCACATCACTGATTCTTTCCTCTGCATGTTCAAATCTGCTGTTATGAGCTTCCAGTGTCTTGAATTCTTGTGCTCTGCTATTCATTAACATCATATCTGTTATCTCATTATGTAGTTTTACAATTTCTTCAATGTGTTCTCCTAGGGTCTTTTTAATATACTTAATCCCTTCCTTCACTTCATTAAGTTGATTCATGATATTTTTTTGATATCTCTGATTAGTTGTTCCATGTTCTGCATCTCCTCCTGTTTTTCAGTTTGTTCACTGGACTGGGCCATGACTTCCTGTTTCTTAGTATGGGTTTAATTTTTTTTGATGTCTAGACATCAATTCATCTTGATGCGTTTGTTCAGGTTATTAACTTTTCTTTATAATCTAGGGTTTTATTTTTTGTTGTTGTTTATGTTTGTGTGGCAAGTTTTCACCTCAACTCTTCATTTCTCTTATTCAATTTCCTTGCTGTTTTCTATGTTCCCTTGAATTAAAAAGTTAGAGACAGAGTAAAGGAAAGAGGTAAGAAGAGAAAAAGGATAATAGTAATAATAATAGCTAAATGTAGAAGAAGGACCATATAAGACCTAGGAAAATGAATAATTAACTTGAGTAAGAGTTCAGAAGTATAAGAATAAAAAAGTGTAGTACGAACAATGAGATGAGAAACTGAATAGAGAAAAATAGAAATAAGATGAATTAAAAGGCCAGAATGATGAGAAAAGAGGAAAAGAGAAAAGAAAAGACAAAGAGAAAAAAAGTGAAAAAAGAAAGAAAACAGAGAAAAAAGGAGAGAGAAATAAAGACAAGGAAAATTGAAGACCAAACAAAAAGAGCTGGAATGTAAGAGCAACAACAGAATACAGAAGATTGAAAAATGAAGGAAGGAAAAGAAATCACATAGATAGACAAAATCACCAAACAATAAAAAAGGGAAACATAGAAGGGGAAACAAAATA